>CABFOW010002558.1:9032-32805 GCA_902141385.1 Timema californicum | reverse complement strand
ATCAGATAAATCTTTGCCGGGACCGAGGATTGAACCCCGGCCGCTAGCATAGAAGTCTGACACCTTACCCCTAGACCGCCAGGTCACCGACAAGTTACACTAAGGTTATATCGCAACATTTGCAATGTGCTTAAAATTTAAAATAAGAATATTCTTTTAATTGTTAAATGACACCTGAATATGGGGATTCAACCCAAGACCTTTGGCTTAGTATGTCAACGCCAAAGGTCCAGAGTTCAATTTCTGTATCCAGGTGTCATTTTTCTAGTCAAAGAATATGATATTTAGATGCGGCTTTAACAGTATTTTACTATAATAGCTTGGCTATTTAGTCCATTAAAAATAAGATGATACATTCACACTTTATAGACATTACTATACTTAAAAAAAGCTGGGAGTTTTTTTACTACTTTATCATATAATTGTTTTAGAGATAGAAAACTTTTTTTAAATTTAATATATAATTTAATTAAGATTATATTTTTTCTCTGTCAGCCGATATAAGACAAAATGATCCAATCTGTCAATTAAAAGAAATAAAATATTTATTCTAACAAAACTTAGTGAGCAAAAAGTGTTTAAAATTAAATTAAAACAGATATTACTCAATTACAACCAAGTTTAGTATACATACTCGTGCAAAATTATTTCATCAATTTATTGTGAGACCCACTTTAGTTGTGGGAAAAAAAGATGAATATAAATGTGTTGCAGTCAAATTAAAACACAAAACATAGAATTACATTTAAAAAAGTGGTAAAATTTATGAAAGAAGCACAAACCAAATAAAAGTGTTTTTTAAAGCAGGAAACATTGTAATCTGGTTCTCATGCATTCAATGGCTTACTGACTTATTTCCGTAATTTTGAATTTAAATTATCAGCTCTCACCGGATGATACAAGAGTCTCAATGGTAAATTGTCAAATCACATTCAAGATGATTGTATCAAAAATCTTACATTTAATTGTTCACTAAATTGTGTTTACAAATTAGGAAGCAAAATCCTAACTTGTGATAAACATAAACGCTTGGAATATACGTACAATATTTTTGTATACCACCATATTATAACCCGTTTGGACTATCCTAATGGAATAGGAGGGATGAGGAAGGTGGATGTCCGGAATAAGTGCCAAAGTTTTGCGCACCATGTTTTACAACCCATTAAGCCTATCCTAATGGGCAAGGAGGGGTGAGTAAGGTATGAATAGTATAGAGAGTAAATTAACCCACATTTGAAAAGAAAGTAGAAAAAATAATCCGGAATTCAGCTGAACAGAATTCAATCTCTAATCTTGTCACCAGCAGTCCAGTTTATTGTAAGAGAATGTTCAACCACTGATGCAGCTGGTATTTCAAATAATGTAAATTGTAGCCTGACAAAAGTATTGGAAGCATAATTGGATCATTTTTTTTTACAAACGGGGAAAATGTTTGGGAGTTTGGCAAATCTTTGTTTCTATAGGTTAGTAATTGTATCATTTCAAAATTAAATAATAGTTCCTGAACAAGATTTTAAATAAAAATATGGATTTACATTTATAAAAAACCCAGATATGAATTCCATTCATGTGGCTGTTCCAAGCCACTTTTTCCCACATATAAAATATATAGTTAAATAAAAGATTGGTGTTTTATTACAAAGCCTGGCTGTATCTGATTGTAGAGTGTTATCGAGTTTAAATAATAGTACTTCTTAGTTCAGTATCAAATGTTTTTTTTGTTCAAGCATCCTTACCCTGTTCATTTTATTTACTTCAACAATGCATTGTCGTCCTTGGTGGTCTTGGGGTAAAGGGCTCACCTCAGGACCTGGTATTTGTGGGTTCAAGCCCAGCCAGGGTCAATAGATTTTTCTTGGGTGATAAAAATCCATAGCACAACTTCCTTAAGAGGTAGATTAGAGCCGTCAGTTCCATTTTGATCTTGTGGCATGTAAACAAACCCTGGAAGGTATGTGACAATACCTTTCTGGCAAAATTGGTAGGCCCTTTCGCTCTAGCTCATAGAAATTCTCATGTGCTAATATAATCAGTTTGTTCAGAAAGTGCACTTTAAATATCTCCGATATATGAAAAAGATAAACAATGCATTACTTGACTGTAGAGTAAATAATGTAGTGGATTTTTATGTTTGGAACAGTTACTGTGTGATTATTCTGAAATAATTTTTTGTCTGTGTTGTTGTGAGTTACGTAGTAGACTACAGTATTTAACAAGATGGTTTACTCAATTTTTTAATAGTCTTATTCCCCATCATTATCAATATTTACTTTATGAAGGCTCCATTTATACTAGGTTGATTCAATTTTAAATATCATTAATAATGAATAATATATGATTTGGTAGGGATAATGAGTTCAAATATTTAGAATTTTTTTAAATTAGAGTGAAACTTAAAAAATAATAGTCTAGGAAACGCATGTTTTGTTAGTAAGTTGTTGACATCTCACCTGTTGTCAAGAAATATATAACTCAGAATAAACCAAACGATAGTTTCATCAGTTGTTTTTTGTGGTTGTGAAACATATTTGAAGAAATTTAGGTTGTTCAAAAACAACCACTGTACTTAGGAAAATATTTGGTACCTAAACTTGTGATTTATTTATTTGTAGCTTAAGTGTAAGAAGAAATGAAGAGAAAAGTGTGTTTGTTCCTATCAAGGCCTAACTTAATTATCCTTTCAGGTTGTCTTCCTTAACTATCACTCACTTTACATAATTGTAAAGTGTGTCTACACTGGCTTATACATTTCCAAGCTTTAGTCAATAATTGATTTTATTATTTGTAGTTATGTAATATAAAATACTGATAAAAACAACACTTTCTTAAAAAAATTGGAAAAATCAGGGAATTTAAAAGCTTGCTTATAAATCAGGAAGTCGAGCCAAAATATTTATCAGCTATGGTTTTTGTTCCAGTTCTTTCGGTAGACATTTTAAGGTTCAGATTCTGGTAGTGGTGATTTTAATATTTTATTTACTAGGTACCATTATAAAATTCAAATTATGTATAGAATTATTTAAAAAATAAATACAACAAATTAACAAATTAAAGAAATATAAAAGAATTCATCCTACTTTTAACAAAAAAAATTCTGAGAAAAGGAAAACCATTTTGGAGGAGGAGAATGGAGTGTTATTTATTATTGTTTATTATGTGCTCTGTCTTATGACAGGTTAATTCCTTTTGCCGTTGAACTTAGACCACCAATGTGTCCTGCACTGTCCTGTTCCTCATGGCAAAAAAGTATTTTTTATAAGTTGGCACCCTTGTAAGTCATGTAAATTGTAACAGTGATCCATGATATACTTCAGGTCTTTGCCTATGCATTGTTTTGTTATATGGTTGGAAGAAATAAATATATTTTCTTTCAAGTTTCAATACGTGTAATATTTGATTTTAAAACTGTCAAGTTATGGGCCACTAAGCATCTAAATATCTGTAGTATAAATGAAGCGTAATTTTGTATAGGGAGAAAATTACAAGCAGTTTTTTTTGTATTGGCAGATTGTGGTGTGGTCAGGCAACATCTTGGTTCGAGTGTTGGCAGGTCTACAAGGAAAAAAAGTAAAGAAAAAGAGCTTAAGGATTGTTTCTCAACATGATCAAGAAACTATGAATCAGCTCACAAATACGGCCAGGCCACAATGATTAGAAGAAGCGAAAAACTGGAACATGTAGACAGTTAGGAGTACTTCTGCAGGGTCTCAGGTTGTTTGAGATTATCTCGAGATGGAGCTAAGGGGAGTACTAAGTGCGACAAACAGCTTTCTAGTTCTTAATGCCGTAGAATAAGAGTAAGCAAAGGTTTTATTTGACACCTATCAATTTGAAAGATTTTGTGATTGCCATAAATGTTCATTAAGCTTACAAAACATAAAAGTAATAATCACCCTAGCAACAATTACATTCAAGAAACTCTAAAATACTCAATTTTATATATAAGTTAAAAAAAAAAGTTTTAGGTATGTACTTACAATTCTAAATTTCAAATTTTCTTATTGGAAGAGAATGGTCCAAATAAACTTATCATGGTTGAAATAGTGAAATAAACTAAAAAGCTTAATTTGTGTTTCCTAAAAGTATGTTACTTTCAAATTAATCAAATTCAAAATAAATTAATGATAATAATATAAATATTCTTAAGTTCAATCTTTTTAAAGGAGCAATTTGTTATGTAGCTGTTGAATAATATTTTATCTGCACATGATTATTTTTGTAAATATTAGTTTTCCAAGAAATATTTTTAGTTCATTTTAGTGTCGATGTTCTGGTACCACTAGCCAACTAAGCTAAATATACAAAATGAGAGTAAATATTTAATAAATGAGTTAGAATCTGTCTAGGTTAAGAATAGAAAACCAATCTGCCATGTCAAACTAGACATCATGGGTATTTAAAAGAGACACTCTTCTTTGCACAATTTTTATCTTAGACTTGCATAGGAGATTGTTATATTAACATTTCACAAAATACTTTTCTAGTTAGTTTTAATGGTATCTGCACTATTTTCAAACAAAGAGTTGTAGTAGCAAGATTATAAAAATAGTTAATATCTTCAATGTTGGATTTCAACAGCATCAACAGGAAATGATATATAACAAATTGAGTATAGTTAAAGTTAAACAAAGGAAAGATTCAAAGACAGTGATTTGTTTCCACAAGCTTTGAAATTTGTGCCACAAAAATGATTGTGCCAAAGAGTGTATAGCAAAATAGTTATTGTGTACACACCAATGAAAATCCAAACAAAGAAAACACACTCAACTTATTAAATCAAAGCAGCTCTTAAAATCCACAAATAAAAATAATGCAATAAATTATGTATAATCTTAAAAAAAAAAGAATTTGTAAAACAATATATTTCCTTTGTTCCATGAAATATTATTGTACACTTCATTTACCATGAAAGGTAGCAGTTTTACTCTAATGGATTATACTATGACACTATCTTATAAGTTATACCAGGGGTTAGTGCCTGAGGACCAGAATTGACCCCACGAGTTAAGTGGCGGCCGCATCATATTTGGTTTAAGGCGCAAAAGAAAATAAGTCTCGTACTGCTAAACAAGTTATTATAAAAAAATAGACGCAATAAGTGTGTTACTGAATGAGTTGTAGTTTTCATGGATTTACTCCAGGCAAGCCAAAACTTTTCGTTTCTTGGCAAAAACATCAATTTTAATGCAGTACATTGCTTTTCCAAGAAACTTATTTGGACGCAAAAAGTGGCATTGTAGGTCACCAGTTGTAAGCCCCTGAGACATATCATAGTGGAATAATGCAAGGTAAACTTCCTACTTTCCAGGGTAAGATGAAGGGTACCAACATGACTCAAAATATGACCAAAAGCTTTAAACCAAATTTACATTTTTAAGGCATGAAAAAATGCAGGATATTAAAACATTGAGTTAAATTTTAAAAACATTGACTTCTAAGATATTTTAACAAAACTTAGCTTATAGTACTCATTCTTCTAGATCAGCAATCTCAAACTCAGACTCATGGCAGGGCCACTTTCAAGTTTCGAAAAGGCATAAAGGGCCGCATGAATATCTTACGAATAAATATCAACTTTACAAAACTATGGCTTTGCACTAGAGTGGGATATTATTTCTTAATATTGGTAAATAGTAAAAACAAACGCTTCACCAGTAACTTTTATTTCTATCACATTGTATCACTGAAAACTATCATTTTTATATAACAATATATTTTCACTTAAATGTTTAAAAGAATCAAATTTTTTTTTACTAACTAGACAAAGTGAAAAAAATTACATTTTCTGACCAGAAATTTGTGCCCGCTTTTCTGTCACTAACTTTTCGATATTTTAAATGATCTCCTTTTAACCTGCTACTATAGTGAAGGTCACTTAACCAATTCCTTTCAAGAGGTTTTTCTTGATTCATGTGTGTTGTCAGCATTATAGCAAAATAGAGACTTGAATATATTTAAAATATTTCTCATGTCTTTGAAAGATGCAAACCACCTGTTGAAATCCCCTTGAATTCAAAGACAGTTCCTTGAGGGAAAGACACCTGCATCTTTTAAAAATAAAGCCTTTTGAGGCAACAATAGTCATGCTTAACACTGCTGCTCTATTTGTAAATAAGCTTGTTAATTATAAAAATAATGGCTTTGCAAAGCATTACTATGTTTAAATTATATTTACTATATTACAATATACTTGAAAAAAAGGGTAATTTATTTTTTATTTTGTAATCATTTATGCAGACTGCAAAACAGTTGGCACCGGGCCGCGAGTTTGAGACCACTGTCCTAGATAACTAGGAATAAATCTCTAAATTTATAGATTCTCATACTATTAGTTTTTTAATGATTATGTGTTCCATACAATGCAAATCATTGGACTAATTTTGTTTTGACAACTTCCTGTCCAGTCTAGATATTATCATGAGCACATCTATACCAATTTTTGAGTCTAGAATCTTTATTTTTAAGGAAAGCTTACTAACGTTTGGGTGTACCTAAATTTTCTTATATATGGAAGAAGATATGGGAATTTGGAATTTATATTTAAAGCTGAACAAAACAAATAAAATACCTATCCAAAATTGTCAAAAAGGCAAGAAAAATCAATGATAGTATGGTACAAATATCGAGACAATAATATTGACTTTTTATTGAATTAATTTTCAATGCTTGAATATTGCTATTATTTTTAGTGGAGTTGAATCAAAACTACTAGTCTATAAATCGAAATCTCAAATTCAAATACAGATCTTGGGGAAAATTCATGAACAAAAAAGGAAATATAAATATAATGGAATGAGTGAAAATAGAAATAATAACTATATATATATAAAATAAATGGGATATATTATTATTAAAATATTAAACATATTTTAATGTTCATACATTCAGGTAAGTGTTAAATGAATGGTCTGGGGTCTGGTTGTAAATTTGGTCCTATAATTATGAGTCTGAACAACAATAAGGTGTGTTAAAGCTATAGCATGAATTAAGATTAAAACAAATAGTGTTTTTAAGGTTTTGAGTTTCCAATCTGATATTTTCTCAAATTCTCAAACATCCCTAAATAGTCAAGGATTTGAGGGTTCCATCCTTTATTTTTAACATTTTAACTACTATAATTTAACAAGCGATCTTGATGCAAATATAAAATTTCAAATTTTTGGTAATAAAATATAGAATAAGTCTTTACATTTTATGTAATCTTAATTTTATTTTTGTTAAAAGGCTTTTAAAATTGAGATTTTTCAATTTAAGATGGTGACAATATTGAACTTTCTGAAATGCGGCCCCCTCATTATTTTCAATGCGCAATGTGGCCCTTATGATCAAACAAGTTTTGTCATGCCTGCTATATACTGTATGCCTATATTATTGTTTTTGTTTATAAAACTGCCTCAAGTGGGTGTATAGCAATGATTATTTAAGATGGCTGTCCTCCTTAGACGCACAACTACAATTCAAAGTATTATTTAAGATGGCTGTCCTCCTTAGATGCACAACTACAATTCAAAGTATTATTTAAGATGGCTGTCCTCCTTAGACGCACAACGACAATTCAAAGTATTATTTAAGATGGCTGTCCTCCTTAGACGCAAAACTACAATTCAAAGTATTATTTAAGATGGCTGTCCTCCTTAGACGCACAACTACAATTCAAAGTATTATTTAAGATGGCTGTCTTTGTTGGACACACAATTACAATTAAAAGTATAAGTTACACTTTGAAAGAAAACCAAGATAAACAAAGTAGTTTGACGAAAAGTATGATTTAAGAATGGACTATTGACTACCCAGAGCAATATGTTCAAAACATTTTTCAATATTTTTTAAGTAGCAATCTTTAAAGTTTGTATATTTAATGTGATTTGACAGAAGTATGATGCCAATATATGATAAAAATATACCAACTAGACTTGCAAGTGCAGTTCTGATGGTAGCTTTGGTAGCAAGTGATAAACAAGTCATTATTTTTAAATTATGCTTGAATATATAAATGTGCAATATATTTGCTGAAAAATAAAAACGCAGGTAGCTATTTTCAGTTTCAAAGGTTTTGTGCTAAACACTTTACAAGCAACACACGATTCTTTCGAGTATTATAAAGTTTAAATGTTTACTTTCCTTCAAATAGTGGTTATATAGTGGACCAAAGAATTGAACCAGAGTTAAGTTATATAGAGTGTGTTCAAAAAAAGCAGTGATTGTTCCTAAGCAGATTTTTTTTTTAAAGACAAGCAATCAGCAAACCTTTACGGTTCACTTTGGAGAGCAAACGTCGTTTTGATTTCTTTAGCTCCTTTTTGAGTTTCATATCTCCTCGGCTTTTCCTCATAATGGTCAATTGTTGAATGTAATTAGTCACTTTCCTCTGCTGATGTGACAATGAACCTGGCTTCAATCTCAGAGAGGTTTCTGATAGCAAATAAAGATACTGTTGAAATGTTCATAACTACATCTTCATTGTCACCATTTAACATATTCAATGTTAAACATTAAAATCTTTATAAAAAGTACAGCTCAAATTGTATGAAGTTTTTGTTGAGCATAATGTAAAAAAATTGGCTTAATTTGTTTATTATTGTCTTTACTTGTTTATTAAGTTGCAACATTTTTTACATTCATGAATAGGTTAATCCATATTTTAAAGTAACAACATTAACATTTTAAAAATACTCCAAATTAGGAATGATATTTATAGCTATTGTTATAAAGTTTCATGCAATACTAGTCAAGTTAAATGATTTGACCTGAAAATATTCATAGGCAAACACATTTTGTCTAAAATTATTGATTTAAACAAGATAGTAGTAGAAGTACAACCAATCAATAAATATATAACTTACATAGATATGATACAGGGAAAAAAAAAATTATTCACTGAATTTTGTAATGAACTAGAGTAATTTTCATGATAGTCATATAAGAAAAATAATTTGTGATTAATTTATATTTAAAAAAAAAATGTTACAGGCTTTTAATAGAAGTGGGGCAGTTAGCAGCCGAGTCACTTAAAACCAAATGATATCACAGCGAATAATTAATAATTTTGTCTGTCAATGAGTTTCAAATCAAAGTCTTTCAGAGATGTATATGAAGTATATATAGTACAACAGATGAGACTAAATTTAGGAAGTAGTAGCCCATAAATGAATGTATACCATAGTGATTGTGTAACAAGGAACATACCTGAGTGTGCGTCGCTGTCTCGCGAGCGCGCTTGATGGTATGCAGGCAGGTAGAGGAGCAGCAGGATGAATAGGGATGCGAAGCAGATAGTGAAGCAGCGCAGGTATTTGCGGTGGTGAAGCTCCGCCACATGTCGAGGATTGATTGGTCGCACCTCATACAGCATCGCCATCTTCTCCATGCTGCTCTGCGCTCACAGTCAAACAGAAGCCATCTGCAACGCACCCACCATGGTTGGCATGACATTAGAGTCTTAGCATCAGAGCTTAAATTATATTGGCTGGAGTAAGGCGATTTCATTAAGATTTCAATTTCATTCCCTAGTGAATAATGGGACCTTGAGTATTAAGTTATTCTGCCCATTTCTTTCCTTTATTACTTGATTTATAATGTAATTCCAAAATTACTCCTTTAAATTATAAAAAAATGCCTTTATTAAAATTTAGTCAGCTTTAATTAATTTTATTTATTTACTAACTAGATTTAAAGCCAACTTTCCTTCTGATAGATCCCTTTATTTACTATCAGAAAAACTCGACGTTACCCCTGAGAAATGTTTTTACTTGCTTCAAAAAGAGGGAAAAAAATCTCTTCATTTTAATTCTTTCAACCCAGTTTTTAATGAATCTAAAAAAAAAATATATAATAAAAATATTTTATTTTAATCTACTAATTTTAAAATTTCAGACCTCTGTGTGCGGTAGATATTGCAAAATTCTATGATAAACATACAGCCAGACAAACAAACAAACAAACTCTTAATTCTATTAATATAGAGAAATAAAGAAAAATAGTTTATATGACATCATTAGCTATAGTCTTGAGTGATATGGTTTGCTGGAAAATTAAAGGTTAGTTTTCAAATCTCAGCCAGATGTGTCAACGTAGTTTACCATTTCCCCTCTATGGGAATGTGGATACAATGTCTTTAAAGTTTGTCTTTATCCTCCTTATTCCACTAGTGTAAATAAACAGCTAGCCCAAACACAGAGTAAGATGTGGTAAACATAAAAAACAACATCCTAGTGATGGCTAATCACAGATCCTGTTTTATATGACATTAGCCTATGTTTAGAAAGTCACTATCATACATTTAGTTTATGGCCAGATCATATTGGTGATAATTGTTTGCAATTGAGTCAGATTATTGTCTAAGAATATGCTTAAAATATAGCTTTGTGAAAATATCTTGTATTTTTACTGCAAAAAAGGTGTAACTAAATTTATTTTTACATTATAAATAGCTGTGGACAATGATTGGGTGTTTAAGTAAAATGCCTAATATTTTATTAAGGGCTGCAAAGATTATTTAATGACATTGTCTACCTGTGATGTCACAACAGGTCAAGAGAGGATTTCCCATGTTAATGAATTTATGTTTTAGTCAATGAGTCTTAAAGATAGAGCGTTGAAACAAGAATCATAAATTTGTAAATAATTCTAAAAATAGTCCTACAATGTTGGACAGTTATTATTTATATTGGGTAGTAGTTTTTTTTAAATATAAATCATCTACCCCGTGGGCTATTAATAATATTAATAATAATATTTAGCACCGCGTCTTACTACCCGTTTGGGTTATACGTTTTAAGTACTAATTACGTTAATGGACTAGGAAGTGGGAAGGTTGAATTAGAGGAAGTGAACCCGCATTTGCGTGGAGGGAGAGTGGAAAACCATTTAGGAAAAACCACCCCCAGTTCACCAGACCGAGATTCGAACCTCGATCTCTCCATCCTCAGCAGTCGAGCTCAACACGACAACCGCGTTAGCCAACTACGCCACCGAGGCGGGTCGTAGGCTATTAGCTTGGTCACGAAAATGGCCTGCAGGAGTCTTCCTTCCAGGATGTAGATTAAAAAAAGTTTGTAGTAGCCTATGTCTCTATTCATAATATGAACCAAGAAAAAGTTAATTTTAAAAAGCAAGTCAATGTTTTCAAGATGTAAATAGTATAGAATGACTGTGTAGTGTGTATACTCGCCAGAGGAAGAGGGGAAGGGTTATAAGCAGAGGTCTCACAGGGTAAACTGCTCATTTTCTTGCTTTCTTTCTTTTGTGTAAATTGGTGTCCAAGTATAATAGCGCTTAGAGTGCATAAAATTAAGATGCAGCCTGGTTCAAAATATTCAAATAGGCAGCGTTGTTAATTGAAGGGTATGAATTTGCCAAGCGATGAATGAAAAATCATCTGCAATATCAAATTATTCATAATTGACCATAGCAAATGCTATAAAATAGTTAAATCTTTATGGACTTGCTTTAGTGTTTGAATGATCTCATGACATCTCTCTCACAATTGACTAGATTGAAGATGTAAGGGAGGGGTTACAGAGGGTTTTTCCCCCTTCTTAAATGGTTTTGCCTTCTCCCTTCATGCAGATATGTGTACACTTCATCTAAATTAAGCCTTCATCATCGCTAAAACATTAGTATAATTAGTTCATAAGCATATAAACTGAACTGGTAGTAAGACACCATTAGAAAAAAATGATAACGTTTGTTTTTGAAACGTGTCATAGAATTATAAAATAATAATCTAAAAGATTACCAATCACACAGAATCCCATTTGAGTGCTCTAGATAGAGAGATAAAGTTAATTAATCTAATCCTATACCTTTGTATTTAGTAGCCTATAATGTTCAACCCTCTAAATAATTTAAAACAAATTAGTACCTATTAACTCAATTAATTAGGATACATACAAAAATGTTTTTGAATTCATATATGTATGTGTGTAGCATATATATATATATATATATATAATGTATATTTATTTATCATGATAAGGAAACATTTAATTTATCATAGGTAAAGATAGGGCTACTAAATTTTTTATCAAGGAAACACATTTAATTTACAAGTAATCCAAGTAAGCAAATGCTAAGCTGAACACACCTTAATTATTGATACAACAAAAGCCATATGATATGACACACAATATTAACATAAATGTTATCTAACGTCACCACACTTGCAGTAATATATGTAGATCTTTTCAGGCCACTTTTCTAACATTTAAATTGAAAGCATGTTTTGCACCAACTTGCTAAAGCACACTATACGCCCAAGCCAATTCACCACATGTGATGTAATTCAACACTTTAGCATCCTCCCATTTGTGGATGCCCAAAGTATGGCTGGATATATAAGGCTTATTTACTAGTAGTGTGTTACAATACTCTTTAACGACCAGAAGGTCAGATTTATAAACACAATAGTATTTAGTAAACATGCATCAAGTAGGTACGTCTGGCTGAATAGTTTTCTTCTTTGCATTTATGTAAATCATTCAAAAATATAATATACAAATATTGTTAAGTAGCAAAAAAAAAAAAATCAGTCTAATTATTTGAACTATACAAATTTGGGCATATTTAAACATATCAAAAACCAATTTTCGAGACTTGGGTTCATTTTTATTTATTATTATTATTATCATATTCATAATTATGATTAGTATTATTACTACTATTAATATAATTATTACCACCATAAATATCATTATCATTATTATTATTAATATTATTGCCACCACATCTTACTACCTGTTCAGGTTGTACGCACTTACTCTAATGTGTTATGGTAGGGTGATTGTGAGATGAAACGGAGGACCTACAGTTTAACGTGGAATCCGAACCACGGTGGAGGCCTGGCATTCCACACATTCATAAGTTGTGATTAATACACGTCTTGTCAGAGGTGAAGGAAGGGTTTGGTAATCAGATAAATCTGTGCCGGGACCGAGGATTGAACTTCGGACCCCAGCACAGAAGTCCAACACCTTACCCCTAGACCACCAGGTCACCTTAGGTTCATATAAAAAAGTATATATGGTGAAAGCTAAAATTGAAAGGAAATATACCCAAATATACCCACATTTGTTTGGAGGGAGAGTGTAAAACTACAATTAGTAGCCTACATGTGGCTGGGTTTCCAACACGGACCTTCCCACACTAGCAATTAAATATATGAGGAGAATGACATCTGGTAGATTATGCGACCACTGATTTAGTCACTATTTCATCTTGTAGACAGACTTACCTTTATGTGCAGTACTGTATAAATGCTGTATTCTGATACAATATCTTAGTTTTAATTTAAACGAAGGTAAACTGCTATTGTGGTTTATTTATGATTTATCAGTACCAGTAGGCAACAATTAGGTTCAAAGATACCGTCAAACAAGTGTTATTATGTACTAAGGCTGTGTTTGAATGTTCGAAAGACCAGAGTTCTAACTTGTATGATTTAATCCACTTCCAATGCAGGTGGTCACAGCCTTGTGTAGAAGATTGATCACATTATTATTACATCATCTCTTCACTCACAGTTAAAAAAAGCAGATGTTTGTTTAAATTACCGGTACATTGCGATGACTTATTCCTGTGTACATATTTAATGGGTATTTTTTTAAAATCAGAAATATATTGGCCTTTTCTGCATTTGAACCCTCACAAAAGTGCATCATTTTAATTAGATACTTATGATCAATGGTGTAGAAACAGGAGGAAAAGGGGGGCAGTGAAGTCAACATTTCATTTTCTACCTTCCTTTCAAGATGAGAGGAACCTAATGGTCGAAAATTCACTAATATTGTTGCACAAGTTTATTTCAAAAAGTGGTTTTCTTTTCCAAGATGTAGAAGATTTTAGAAAAGATGTAAAAGATATTAGAATCATAGTTACTCTTTGCCTCCGAGTGTTTAGGACTATATCTAGTGTAATTTTCATAATGATTAATACTTGCCTAGGGTTTTGAAAAATTCAAATTCAAGATAATATTATGTCGCTCTATTAAGATGGAAGTGTAAGGGACATAAAAAAAAGGTCAGTGGTTTTTGTAGTTTTTATATCAAAACTTATTTTGGCCAAAATAAATAGTATATTTTTCCAGTAGTGATACAAAGTTTAATTTTATTCACTGGGTGATATCAACAGTTGTTGAATATTTGTCAAGAGCATAGCGTCATTAGATGACAAACTTTTTAAATGAAGATAAAAAGTTGTCATAAAATTCTGGGACATCCTTGACAGATATTTAAGAATTTTTGTGGTCACCATGTGAAGAAAATTAAACTCTATGTTTCTTCTGGAGAAATCTTGGCTTAGCAGAAGGAAGGAGAGATAAAGAGTTCAAATTATAGACCAATATCAGTGACTTTGGTAACATGGATTGAGCAAGTAGCCTACGGGGAAGAATAGTAATTCATAACATAAGAGGAGTCCATTTAGAACATGTCAGTGACTCACAAAGGTAGCAGCATAGTCTAAGACAGTGGTGCAAAACCTTTTTGTGGGTGCGACCAGACTTTTGTATTATTTTACTTAGAAGAACCCATGCCCCCATTTAAATGAAATACATGTTTTCCCCCTACAGGAGGCCTTCTCCTCTTATAGCTTGCATTCACGGTGAGTTTTTGGTGCCCTATAAATGTTTTTATGGCTTTCATATATCTATAGCCAAAGTTATTTTACTGCACATGACATTTGCTTACAGTATTTCAAAGAGTGAATTTTAACTAATGACGTAGGCTTATGTATCATCTCTGTCATCAATAACAAGGTTATGACACTTTGATAACTTGAGACCCCAAATGGAGTTGCGACACCAAGGTTGTACACCACCAATCTAAGACATCAGTTTCACAATATAAGGATTTTTGATTACAGAGCTAGATCAAGATTCAAATATCAAATGGGGGTAGTTTAAAACATGTTAGGTAATATAAGCTCTGCCCCCCCACCCCCCCCTCCTCACCACACTACTGCTACCTCATACCTTCAAAGGAAAGAAACTTTTAAGAGGAAATGTAGTCACATTAGTGTGAGGGAAGAATGGAATAATATCGAGGAAACTCCACCCTAAATACAACTGGCAAAGAAACCTTGACCTTTCCCTCACAAGCGAACCAATCCAGACAAGGTTGACACCTTACCCCGCCAATATGAGTTGGAGAAGTGGTAGAGTTTGGCACCAAGTAAGGTCCTAGCTAAAATGATAAGAAGGAAGAGAAAGTGGGAATGGAGGGAGCATATATATGTTTAGTATCTTCTCGAGATGAAAAAGGTTATTTCTACAGGAATGTACGAAGCAAGAAATGTTAGCAATATAACCAGGCTGTTGAGATGCAGCAATAGGCGGAAATAATGGAATAAGTTAAGTTATGAGTGGTTCAAAAACTGGGGGATGACAGTAGGGGCCTATTGTGAAAATGAAAAAGCGATAAAAGTTATAGTTTGCCCATAGGACTTGTACACCGAAAATAAAGGGGTTAGAGATTACATTAAAAACAAGTGCATACTCAATTGCAAATGATTTTATCTTATCACCCAGCCTAGTTTCTTAATAAACATGGAAAGATAAGAGATATATTAAAGTATGTAGTTACATCACCATTATATATATATATATATAGGCTGAAATGAGCCACGTGTATTGTTTAGTAGCTATTTTTGAATTAAAATGTGAAGGCTTAAAAACAACTAAAATGTGAAGGCTTAAAAACAACTAAAATGTGGTAAAAGGTACCGTAAGTTATGATATATAAAGGAAGAATCATTGTGGTACGCTAATATTAGTCAAAGTTATAGCCTCGGAGAATCAGATCCGTAGTGGTGTTTACAACCAAATTATATTTTTCTTAATTTAGGCCTCTAGCTAAAGATTAAGTACTAAACATAAACGCCAACTGATAGCCCAGGATATAGGTTAATTGGCATGGGCCATTGTTTGTATACAAGATCAACACCAATTATGTGAGCCAACGTATAATCAATGAATTTTCATGCAAATAATTACTTTTCAATAATAAATTCATTATTTATCAATAATGTAAAATATGGGAAAGGAATTACGTCATTCATGAAATTGACAGGCTAGAAGCCTTGAATGAAATATTGGTTGATTACCTGATATGACAGCGGAATGACCATAAAGCTACACTGAAATCACAAGTTCAACTATATTATATGACCAGAGATCCGTATCACGTTTGTATTTACAAATAAACTTATCCATTATATATATTTGTATTCCACGGCTCGGGCCAAATCTTATGAACATGTAGGAATGGAACTGAAATATATTGATATGTGCGCAGCCGCAGCCGCACTTCTTTTACATGAGACTTTGAGACTTTTTTTAAGCTGTTAAACCCCATGCCCATAAAAACTAAAAAAATCTTGTCGTATGTAAGCTAATTAATGCAAAAATAGGCCTTTTCAATAAATTTGCTTTATTAATATAAATTAAATTTGTATTGAGCACAATAATTCCATTCCTTGTCTTAAATAAATTTCATATTTGCCAACAAAACATAAAAAAATATATCATTTAGGTACTTCCATGGTGTAGAAACTTTATAAATATAATGTAGATAGATTTACAAATTTCCATTGAAAAAAACTGTTGGTGATATTCTATTAATGTTCTATGGAATTTTTTTATAGCTTAAGCTACGTTTTCCTAGCAACGCAATATATGCGTGGCGCAGTACGCAATGCGTTGATGGGAGCGTAGTAAGTATCACGCCATGCAATTGTGTTTCCCTAGATAGATGTACAGCGCTCCATCGTATTTAGTTATCTCTCAGGTGTACGTAGAACTCTCTAGTATTAAGTATATATTTTTTCTAATGAGTGTATTACCTAAGAGGAGAAGGGTGTTAGCGTTAATGCTAATGAAAGAAAAATACGATTTTGAGGATGATGTAGACATTTTATCAGCCCAAGCCTTGAAGATTCTAAAAGATTGTAGTGAAATGTATAGGAGTAGGGACAGTGAGGGAGTTTTTAAGACATTTATCTACAAGCATATTTTGGACGATGAGATGAAGTTCAAGGTGTATTTTAGATTCACACTGGAACAATTTTTGTTTCTAGTGAGTCTAACTGTAGAAGACAGCCAATCGAGTGCAGAATCCACTATCGCCAGATATAAAACTTGCTCTTACTTTAAGGTACGTATTGGCAATTTTAATCAAATAACCTAACCTAAACTAACTTTAATAATTATGTTGATTATTGAATCGAAACTGTACTGTAATTATAAAACATAAAACATAATGACAAATTCACAGGCAACAATAAAAGCCATGTTTTTACCAGAATAACTCTTTATTACCATTTCAAAAATTTATTTAAAAAAATTGGAATTTGTAAAAATACCACATTGTTATTAAAGTTTTTAAAGATTCAAAAGATTACCATGTAGAACTATGTTGTTCGTAAAATTCCTTTGCATTTAATACTGATTCATCTAGAGATGATTTATGTAAAATCGGCCGGGTGTACGAACTTCTAGGCGTGAAGTGGTAGGGGTACTGAAGGATACACTTTGCGAAACAACATATGATGTGTTAGGCAGATTGGCATGGTTAAAAGTTGACAAGGCCTGCACAGGAGGTAGCTGACGACGGATTTTCAAGTCAATAACAATCTTGAATATTTTAATTTTTGCTTCAGTTTTTTTGGTTGGAGTAAATTGCTTGACAGTTGCAGCCATTGCCTTGAAGAAAATATCGATCTCATAATCTTTTTGACATTCAAGCTCAATAATTTTTTCTATACATTTCGCAAATTCCAATAGCTTTTCACTTCTCTGTTTCAACATGCCAATAACGACGTCATTATTTTTTTATTTTTCGGGACCTATTTTTATTTTTTAACCGTTGATTTGTGTACGCTGTTGTAAGGTCAGCCTGCACTATATCTGCATCGTGTACTTCAGGTGGGTCATCTTTCGCAATGCCATCAAAATTTTCATTATCTTCACAGCCACCTGTCAGACCTACAGATATTACCTCTTGATTATCATTCTCTTGTGTATTACTATAACCACTGAAACAATAATTTTATTTATTATAACCGCATCTTATAACCTGTCCAGGTTATACGCAAATATTATACTCTATTTGAAGTAGGGATGAGGAAGGAAGCATTTTAGAGGTAATCTACCCATATTTGCGTGGAATAGTAGTGATTATTTAGGAAAAACCACCTTCAGTAGACTATACTGGGATTCTAACCCGATCGCCCCGTCATCAGTGAGCTAGTTTAACACGAGCCCATAGACCATTCGGCCACTAAAACGGGTCTGAAACAGGCTAGGTTTGTATAGGTTATGATAGGCAATGTTAGGTTACAATTTAAATGTTGAGAGGCTACTTTAAAGTATTTTAATTTCAAGCAAAATAAATGATAAAACATTTCCTTCAGGGCTCCCGAACTCCCTTTGTCCACGGGCCTCTGCGTCAGTGGGTCATGTATGTAGAATATAACTATGTTGTATTATGCTACAGTAAAATTTACGTTCACTGTTGTTCGTCCTCCACGTCACACAAGGAACCTCAACCTGCCCCAGTGCGTTGCTCTCTTTTTCTTTGCCGGCACTTGTTTTTTCCTCTCTTCTTTGCCTTCTGAAGTTGTCACGAATACTTTTCATCGTGTTTTACACTGCTCATCTAGAAAAAATAAAGGAGTATTATAGTTTAATCCACAAATTTAATCATAATAGAATAATTTGCCATCAAGCTATGTGTTTTTTTTTATCTATTTATTTTTGTTACTCTTTCAGATTCCTGGCAACTGGCGAGTTATTCCGCTCCCTAGCGTTCTCATACCGATTTTATCACAGTACTATTTCGAAATTTGTCCCGCAGGTTCTTAGAGCATTGAAAATGAACTTGCAAGAAATGTGTATTCCTACTGAGTCTCAGATAGACTGGAATGAGAAGGCGAAGGAATCTTGGAATCGCTGGGCCTTTCTGAACTGTGTCGCTGGACTGGACGGGAAGCATGTACTGATTATTTCACCTGACAGCTCTGGAAGTCTTGTTCACAATTTCAAAGGATTCTTCTCCATTGTTCTTTTTGCTACGGTGGATGCAAACTGCAAATTCATTCTTGTCGATGTGGGATCATACGGTAAAGAAGGCGATGCTGGAGTATTCAACAAATCTTACATTGGTAAGTTGGCAACAAATGGAACTATTTTCCTTCCACCACAATATTTACCCATTTCAAATATTTCCCCCCCTCATGACGTTGTCGATGATGAGGCCTTTAGATTGCATAAACAGGTCTTGAAACCGTACTGTCAAAAACAGGCTGTAGTTGATGTCTGCAAGAGGAACTACAATTATTATGCATTATGCAGAGCTCGTAGAGTAACAGGAAATGCGTTTGGAACTATGTGTGTTGTGTTTTGAATTTTTTTCAAACAAATTAATTTGAAACCAGGAACAGTTGACTTGGTAATCTTTGTCTGCTTCTGTCTTCACACTTTATTGAGGGATGCGTACCTTACAAGTAACCCCCCAGGGCAATCACAAGTCCAAGAGTATGAACTCCCGACAGAAAACATGATACACTTGGCTGGGGTTGGTGGGTTTGCAAAATCAGAAGGCTTCAAAGTGAGAAGCAGATTTACCGACTACTTTAACGATGAATACTTTGACAAGAAGAGACAAGCCTTATTTAAAACAATAAAATAGAGTATAAGGCTTGTGGTTGGTCTAGTGGACACAATTTTTTTACTATAAGTTTATGTAACGCCTGAATTTAAATTTCAGAAACATTGATTTTATGATGCCACATTTTTAAAAAGTATGTTGTGGTGGTAATTCTTCTCTATGGTTACACTCTGTACAGACAGGAATGAAGATAATCTTAGTGTAATCTACTTAATAAAGATAGTTTGAATTACCTAATTTATTTATGGTTTTTCCTATTTCAATCCAGATTTCTGTCCTTTTTCATGTTGTCCTTATACTCAGTATCACTAATTTTCCATGGAATCTCATGTCTGAAAACAAAATCTATCAATTCTTCGTCATCATTCCAAAAAAAGCGGGGCTGAGTAGCTGGTTGTTTCTTAGGTAATAACAACAAATAATGACTGCAATAAACACACCAAAACGTCTTAATGCACTGCGTGGGTCGCAATTGACTGCTCCAACAGCAGGGGGGCTGTTGCATCGTCCGCATCACGTTGTATAGGAAAACATTTGTATTTAACCCCTATTATTCAAGTGCTCAGTGCATTGCTTACAATGCATTGCGTGCTGCGCCGCGCATGTATTGCGCCGCTAGTAAAACGTAGCTTTAAACTCACTTACAGAAGGTATTCGGTCACTACACTAATGGAAAAAATATATAGTTACTTCAGACTAAATCAATATTAATAGCAGGTAAGGAATGCCATGTTAATGGGCTAACTTATCATAATTTGTTAAAAATGTAGATACTTTCTCTATAGTGGAAAAGTAATTCACTTCTCACTTTACTTATGGATAATATGTTAGGATACATAAAATGAAGTCTGCATTAGTCATTAAACTCTATAATATAACTGTATGAACATCTTTGGCGAAAATTGTTGAGCAGAAGGCTGGGGACTATTGTGTAGAAGAGAAGGAAACTTTCAGGTATCTCTCTCTTTTCTACACACATAGGCTACTAGACAATGTGGTATTTCGACATGTTTAGCTAATTTGAATGAATAGTTTATATGATTAGTTAAATAAAATAAATGTGTTAATGAAAGGCTTGAAGAGCATAATCAAACTCGACACTTGTGACTTAATAAAAGATAAGTTGATAAAAGCTAATATAATAATACTTTCTACAAGCCTAGAACATAAATGATCGTTTGAACGTAAGTCTTTTACACAAAACGAGTTATTCGGACAAATGTAATCAAGCTATTCGCTATATTATATATATTCCTTGCTTTTTTATTTCTTGAAGTTTCAATATAAAATTGTTTTTAAAACCAATATACAAGTTAATAACCAACTTTAAAATGAATATATCGTTTCTTGGCAGAATGTAAACAACATGGGTGATAGCTACGTCTTATCTTATAGATAAATAAAATGAAGATTTTCTGTCTGTATTGAGTATTGCGTGATATCTACCGCGCACAAAGGGCTGAAATGTTAAAATTAGTAGCTCCTGTGAACAATCATGTGCCCCTTGAAGTTGGCATTTTAAATTTTAAATTAGTTTTTTTTTCTAACTCTTAAAAAAACTGGGTTGGAATAAATAATATGAAGAGATTTCTTTTCTGTCTGTTTGAAGCAAAGAAAATCGTTGCCCGGGGTAGCAACGCAATTAATTGCGTGTTTACCTCGGGCAACGTTGGATACTTCTGCTAGTATTTTAATACATTAAAAGTTTTATTCGTATTTGTGCAATATTACCTAATAAAGTGAATTGTATATCTTTTAATGTATATGTTTCCTCGCCCCAAGTGTGGTATAATACCTCACTATTTTCAAACCAAAACACTTTTATTCACCGAAGACATATTTTCACAAAAGATCATTGAAAGAAACTGTTAAATCGGTCCCCTCACAATCAAATAAACGACACATTTGAACGTACTTTGAGATAAGTGCGTTTATATCCATTCATTATAGTATCGAGATCACTACCATTGACATCAGTTTACTAAATTAATAACAGAAATTTAAATTAAATCTACAGAATATACTTAATATTATATTAATTTTAGAGCTAGTCCGATAACTACCACTTAAAATTAATGGCCTTTAGAAGAAATACAACTTTAGTTTTATATATTAAAATACAGCTTAAAACCAAAGATAAATAAACTTAACTTACCCCTATTACATTTAGCATTTTTTTTCTTCAATTTGTGTCAAAATATCATAAAAGTAATATTTTTTTTTAGTTCTAACATATATAATATCCAAATCTGGAAGACAAAAATTTTGTTATAGACTTTTACCTATTAAATAAGTAGCCGAACAGTGGCGCAGGAACGTTTTTATTTGGGGGATGGGGGTTGAGAGGGGTAAAAATAATCATGTACTTTTATAGGGGATCACATTTGCGAGATTTATAAAAGACCAGGTAAATGTAATACAGCTGTCCCTCACACTACGCGAGTAATTGGTTCTGATAAATAATCGCGCAACACGAAAACGCGCCAAGGGAATTTATATTATCATGGGTGAGATAGGAATTACTCCAAATGAAAAAAAGTAAATAAAAAACTAGGATTTGTAAATGAATGCAATTTTTATTAATTTATTTAACTAGTACAATGCTATAGGTAGACTGCACCTATTGTAAATCTTCAATCCCCTGAAATTTGTACACAAATGCAATTTTTAATAAATTTATCTAATTAATACAATACCACAGGTACACTTACTGTTAATCTTAAATCACATGATAAATTAACTGGACCTGGCAAATCCGGATTATCACTCTCTTGCTTTCTTGAAGGCACTTGGACGGTAGGCTCTTGCTCTTTTGACGGCCCTTGACGGTAGGGTCTTGCTCTCTTGAAGGCTTTGAGACTGTAAGCTCTGAATCTCTGAAAGGCCCTGGGACGGTAAGCTACTGCTCTTTTGAAGGCTCTTGCTGTCATAAAGGTCCTGGGTTATTAGACTGAAGATTTTCAACTTTTTTGGTGAAATGATCAAGACTCAGCTGACGGGCAGCATTCTTCCTCTCTCAATAGAATTATTTGTAACAAGCCAAATAACTCAAATCTCTTTGGAAACTTTGGCGCTTCTACCCATGCAGTAATTTGTTTTGTTGAAGTTTTTGATAAGCTCAACAACATCCTTTATGCCGTTCTCCATTTCTAAAAGATCTTAATTGGTGAGTTCTATTGAGTGGGATTGGAGCAATTCATTCGCATTTGCCTGGTCTACGTCCTTGAATCCAACATCTTGCTATGTCAATGATGTCATGTCTTGAATTGGAAAACTCGGGTTCAGGATCAAAATCATGAGAATAAGAAACTTCAGGTCAAATATTTTTCCAAACTCGCTTCATACAGGACTGTTTAACTTCTGCCCATGAATCTCCAGTGTTGTCAATGCCACCTTCTTAGCAACAAACTGTACAGTAAATATCTTTGTCCTCACTGGAATGTGCGTGCACAAAGTCACGGCACCATCGCAAAGGGTGACTGCCAAACTACAGCCAACCATGCATTATTTTAAAGCACATTATAGCAAAAACGCGCAACGTGAGATCGCGTATAATTAGGGATACCTGTATTTAACGATCCGATCGTGCATTTTTCTCATTTATTTTAGTCATGCCAAACATTAGAATTAATACACACAAAAATAATTAAGAAAAATTATATCTGATGCAGCTCAACAAAAAATTTGGAACCACTGAAAATTAAAGTAGATTTTCATACAACTTCGCCCTATATTCGTTACTAGCTATAAAACCACTAACTAGTTTTGCAAATTTCAAGTTTGTTGAGATTCTCAGGGTATGCATTAAGCAGACATAGGTGACTTAGTTTATGTTGCCTCATCGTGGGGCTCAGATAGTTTTTCATTAGTATAAGTATTTAAAAACTTCTTTCTGCAGTAGCTGATATCACTATCAGAGTTTTCAAAATTTCTTCAGTGTGTGCTCCAAGCACATTTTATTTTTACTATGTTACCTTAGTGTGAACTTTGTATCAACATGATCTTTACATTATCTAAAAGTTTTACTATATTATTTGGGGGGGATGGAGGGGATGAAAATGGTACTTTTTATCTCCTCAATTTTTTGGGGGATAAAATTTTCCCCCGTG
>CABFOW010002557.1:75915-98473 GCA_902141385.1 Timema californicum | reverse complement strand
GCTTGTTCAAACACTTAGGTTAGTTTGTAAGTCGTGTGAAGGGGAAACATTAGTTGATTAATAAAGTGCGCATTAAATACCGATATTAAAAAAATAAGACAATACAGACGAGGTTAATTGGTCCACATAATATTTGGTAATGCAGCTTGGAGGTGACAAAGAGATGCGAGTATGCTTGCGTTGAGTATTCAGAGCCAGATTCTTACATTAGGAACTTGAACCAAATTCTGGCGGTAACTGAGTAAATACAATGAAAAAACCTTTCAAATATTAACCTCACTGATCACTTATCAGCATTATAAAGGTATTATGATCAGGCGACAAGTAAGTATAATATAAAGGTAATAGAAATTTTGAATAAATGTAAACAATACACAAATAAAATTTCCCATACGTGCTTTCTAACGGGAATGTTACTAAAGCTTTAAGAAGATAGTAGCACCTCCGATACTACCACACGATTTCGTCCCTAGCTTGTTATTTTAAAAAAAGTACCAATGAAAACATTCAGCTAGATATAATTTCTGAGATAGAGCACACCATCCACAATAACCAAATGATATATGCAATAATCTAACCGTTTTTAGCTAACATGTTAAAGTTAAAAAAAAAAAAACCTACACGATTGCTTGGTTCGTTTTAAGGACCAGCTACACGAGACGCACCACACCGGCGCGGACGAATCGTCGGCAGAGCATTACTCCGCACTTTTTGCGGTGCGGTGTGGACCTTGTAGCCACCTACCACCGGGAATAAAATGTTAGGGAGCTTCCGAACTTTGTTTTCATGCTAACCACTGTAGGGATGGGCGAAACAGTGATTTTTACGATAACGGTGATCACAGTGACTTTGATTTTAAAATAGCAGTGATTTATACCAGTCATTATTCACAGTGATTGGCAGTCAATGTGTCAGCACTATACATTTCTTTCAAAGCCGTTGCTTGTGTGACGCTGTAGTCATTGTTCCCAACATTACGTACAAGATAAACAATATAATACAACAATTTAATGGACAACAAACATTCTTCTTCTTGATTATTAGCTAACTTTATTCTTCGTAATTAATAGCCAACTTAATTTTATGAAAATAGGTGAAACCCTATGCAAGTTAAAATGAAAATACACATTTATTTTGTAATAAAGCTCAGTCTATAAAGACTATAAAAATTGTTAGAAAATGCGATGCGGTACGAGTCAGCTCCGTGTAGCCATACATTTAGTATTTTAGATCATAGAAAACATAGATAAGAGAGTGTGGATTGATGATGGAAAAGATATGGCCTCTAATCAATGAACGTTATAACAGCTACCCACCTAGAATGTTTTTGTGTGTGTGTGTGTGTGTATATTCAGATAAGGTAAATGTTAATTGAAAAAGTGAGTTGAATATATTGTAACTCTGTTGTATATGGAAAAAATAAAAGTCTAGCCTAACTTCAAAAGTACGGTACTCACTTTTGTTTGGAAGGAGATAAGGAAACCAAAAGAAAAAACACACTCAAAGGTTTTGTTGAAACAATTCTATCAAACGTAAAATGAGTTCCCACCATATTGAGATTGGAAATTATCATCAATGGTTTCCAGCTTGTGACTGGGTCACTTTAGTAGGATGCCTCCATCTTTTTCTATTATTCCATCATTCTTCTCCTATAGTAAGTACAATTTCTGTTATATGCTCCTCCCTTCCCTTTCGTGGCCGCTTTGCAATATTTTTCTTACAAACTTTATTTCCAACATTTTCTTCGGCATCATCTCCAACATCCTAATCACATGGCCAAACCATCTCACCCTTACTTCCTCTATTATCTAATGTACGCTTGTACCCCCACTCTTTCCCGGATAGCTTCATTCCTAATCTTGTTTCTTCTTGTGACAGCTAATATGCTCTCAGTCTCTCTTACATTCAATATCCATGTTTCTGCTGTATATGTGACAATGGTTACAAAGTACATATACTGTACAACACTTCCTTACACTTCAGGGGGACTTCTATTCTCCATAGCGGGCCTCTTACGTACGTATAAAACAACTCTCCCTTCTGTCCTCTTCTCATTAGACCCTCTCTACGTCCACCTTTCTCCTAAAACATGTTTCCAATATATTTTACGTTCTGTAATTTTCTCAGCTTTACTCCATGCAAGTTTATATCTTTACTAGGCCTGTCCTTTTCCTGGTAACTACCATAACTTTACACTTTAACATGCTAACAGTAGCGGATTTAGGTTTGAGGACGCCCTAGGCCCGAGACGATATGGCGTCCTTTTTTTTTGTAACAGTATATATATGAACATATATATACATATATGTGTGTGTGTATAAAATAATGAAAATAATAACAATAATAAGAAGAAATCTAATTCAGGAATAAATTAAACATTTATTTTTTTAACATAACAATTAAATATAGAATTAGTAATAAATTGCTTGTAATTAAAATATAAATTATTTTTATCTGATTAATCATATAATAAATTTTTTTTCTTGCTTTCGTCCGTGCGAAAATATCAATGACCTCCTCATACTTAATTTCTTGAACCAATTGTGCTTCAATGGTTAGTAATGCAAGTGCATTTAGTCTGTCTTGTTTCATACTTGCACGCAAATAACTTTTCCCTCTTTTCAGAGTGGAAAATGATGTTTCTCCAGAACCCAATCGATTTTTAATTTTAGTCACCTTAAATTTTTTGGCGCCCCTCAAAATTTGCCGCCCTAGGCCCGGGCCTCACGGGCCTAAGCCTAAATCCACTACTGCATGCTAAATTTCATTCCACCATCTTTAACTTCTTCATTCCATCTATTCCTGTACTTCCTTCTTCCCCCGTACCATTAAGTCATCAACAATCATCATGACTTTTATTCTTTCCTCCCGAGTTTTCCTGCCCTCCTCTCACACATGCTTTTCACTCTCAATACAACTTTTCTTTCTACTTCAACCTCCTCCATCGCCTTCCAAAATTTATTTCTATCGACGTTATCACATGCCTTCTCCACATTCATAAATACCATTACCAAGTCTTTCCTAGAGTCATACCCATGTGGCGGCTCGTGTATAGGCACTGTGGAACTGCAGCACCCCCTATTTCCACTTGATATTATCGATAACATTTAATATAATGATTACGTTTTTCTTTAATTCTTTCTTTTTGTAGTACAATATATATTCCTTAAGCTTAATGTCAGTACTTCAGTAGTCATCCCCCAGTTTATGAAACATATACAAACCTCTTTGTATGGAATTGTTCGCTTCACAGTGCCAGCACCGTGGTGTTTGACTGTTCTGCGCATGCGCACATAGGAGGGTGGTGGGGAGGAAGGTGGTACTGCCAGGTAGAGAGAGCACTGTTGCTCTCGCAGTGCCGGCTCTGGTGTGATGGTGGAAGGAAGTTTTTTTACTCAGCGTGTGTTGTGCTTAAAAACCGTGTATTATATTCTTGAATGTGACAAAGTGTAGAAGAGTGTAGAGTTAAATTATTATTCTGCTTCCAGCTATTCTATTTGATTCATTTTTTTTCGGTTCTTTTATTTAACAGAAAGACTAAATGCACTTGCAGTACTTTCAATGGAGACAAATTTCCTCGGTTGTCATCCAGAAATCAAGGAGAAACTTATTGAACTTTTTGCTCAAATTAAAACAAGAAGAATGGATTTCATTTTTAAATGAATAGATCAAGCTTGAACTGTAACCATTTAAGTTAAAGTAAGTAAAAAAAAGTTGTTTTTTTGTTAAGATTTTATTAAGTTCCTGAATAAATGTTCTTTTCATGCATGTTTTTTTCCCTTTTACACAATTTTAAAACAAAGGCTAAAAAAATTCTGGGGCAGCACCCCCACTAATTTTAGCTACGAGGCACCACTGGTCACACCTTCTTTCCATCAGATGTTGTATGGCAAAGATCAAGTCTATTGTAGCGCTTTGTTCCTATCTCCACCTTTCTTTCATCTTATTTCTTATTCTTTCTTCCAGTATTTTTTGATATATTTTTCTACAATGGCACAACAGCGTTGTGCCAATATAATTGTTATAACTCTTCTCGTCTTTCTTGAAAATAGGTAATATAACTCCCTTTTTCCAGTCTTTCGTTACCTTGTTCTCCTTCCTAACCCCTCTAAGCACCCTGTATAACAATGGTGTACCTTGTTCACCCGTATCTCTTATCATTT
The DNA here is from genome assembly GCA_902141385.1 of Timema californicum. Taxonomy (NCBI): domain Eukaryota; kingdom Metazoa; phylum Arthropoda; class Insecta; order Phasmatodea; family Timematidae; genus Timema; species Timema californicum. The sequence goes on along the minus strand of CABFOW010002557.1, from coordinate 94,310 downwards.
CCAAAGTAAGTTCATCCACACCGGGTGCTTTTCCTTGTTTCATCCTCTTTAATGCGTCCTACACCTCTTTCATGTGGGACCTCTTCCCTCCTCTTCTGCTATTTCTTCCTGCTTCTCTGTTTAACTCTTATCCCTTACCTCTTGCGGGTTGAGATATTCTCAAAATATCTCATCCATAATTCCTTTTATTCCTCTCCTGTCTTAAACTTTCTTCCTTCTTCATCCATCATTCTAGCTTCTTGTATTTTCGCTCCCCTTTTGTTTCTTACCTGCCTTATAGAACACCTTACTTCCTTCCATGTCCCATCCCAACATTTTTGTCCATTTCTGCATCCAATCCTTCCTGGATTCCTGTACCACATGCTTCACACTTCACTATTCTTCCTGTTTCCTCATTATTTTTCTTAAAATGCCTTCTGATCCCCACTATTAGCTGGACTTAATTCCTAATCCTGTTTCTTCTGGTGACCGCTAACAGGTTATCCATGGCCTCCACCTCCCTGGCCTGTCTTAAAAAAAATACATGTCTACAAGTCAGGACTGAGCTCTCGTCTCTCATGCCATCATTTTGACGCACTTTAGTTGTGGTCATTCGAGATTAAACTCCAGCCTAACTTTATATCATAAGTTTTCTTTCGAATTATTGAGTTGGGAGCTACCTTCGTTACAATGTTCTTATTGCCTTTAATTCTAGGTTCAGTACATAACCACAGGGGAAATTGTCAGATTTGGGCCAGCCTGTAGTTTTGAATTGCTGTAATTATTATCAAACTCTATCTAGGGCTTTGATAGCTACACAAGTTACATACTCTTGTGTTGTAACAACATATCACCAACACCCTGAGCGGCTGGTCAGGACTGATGAAACTCGGGTGTGTCAGCTATTCCTCTTAACTCCACTAAAACCTCGCCTACATATTCACTAGCTGTTCTTATGTTTAGTTTAGTGCACTGTGTGTGTCGTTAGTTACCGGTAATTTATAGACTTTTTGATAGATAACAAATAAAGGTATATAAAAGAAAATGACACACTTAAAAAATGGAGACAGTTTCCTTTAAAAAATACAAGCCTCAAAGATAGTAATCTAATATCAATATTCATTTATTTGTTTACCTGTGATTAGTATCTTTAGAAAGCTGATCCAACTTGTAAGTATTGTTACAGACTATGAACCAACAGATTAAAACACTGAACAGAGCAATTTGTTCATGAAGAGTATCTCTCTTCTTACAGAAGATGTCACATTTGTTTACCTTGAATTCTTTGCACATTCTCTCTTCTTTACCTTGATCGTATTTCTACACTCAATCTTCAATTAAATAGTTATTATTTCTTAAATTTACCAATTAACATAATTATTTAAACATTTAGCAATTGGGTATACTCGTTAAACATTTTCCAATCAACTGGTAGAATCATTCTTGCTGGTTGCTGGTTGGTTTAATGAAGTTAGGTTGTGTGCATTGCACTGATATGTCCTTGAGCAAATACTACCTGGTCAATCCAGGAACAAAGGAAGGAGTGGTCTCCAGGTACATCCATAGCCTCACAGCAGCCAGGTAACATACTCTGTTGCATCTCCTCTTTGTCCAGTGGCAGCAGTGGAAAGTGTGAACTCCATATTGTGTTTGTTCCCTTGTATATGTTTCTATCCACCTTTCATCCATCTTCTTACACAGACATATAACAAAATACTTCAAAAAACAAAGAGGTTTTCCTTAAACAGTTGATTGGAAATAAATTTTGAATTATGGGATTTGTTCCTAATAAAAACACCAATTAAAGTATCCCCACCTACAAAAATGTAAGCCTAATTAAGTTGATGTATTTAAAGGTCAAGATCAGGTTAATAAACAAAAGAAACAGAGTAGTATAAATAAATATTGTACACATTTTTTTAATTGGATTTATTATGAACTGGCCAGATTTAGGCGTTTCAAACTTCCAAGCACAAAGCAAAGTGTATAACAAAATATGGACATGAAAACTTGATTTTAAATTATAAAATTCAATTAGGCCCTACATAGTAATTAAATCAATCAAGCACATTACATTCTAAATTCATTTGTAAGATACTCTTCTTCCAAGAAAATAATATCTATATTAAACAATTAACTTTCAAAATAGAAACAAAGGTGTATAAAAATAGGTCTCAGAAGCCCCAAACATGCTAGGTATCCAAATATAAGGCACTACCAGCTTCTGTCACAATTAACACAGGTGTAAATAAAATGGAATACACAAATAGTCATCTGGACTTCATATGCGTATTCAAGTTGCAATTAAATGCATTCATAAAATCATTTAAATCTTTCTAAAATAAAAAAAAATATTTCATAATACACAACAATAAATAATCTATGTAGGCTATACATGCCAAAGGCATTGCAAGCATTGTGATTTACAATTTCATGAAAACATTTGATCAATTCATTAGATATGTAAAAATGTTTTAAGTCCCCAACAAAGCATACTTTCTAAAAATAAAACCATCCTAATAACAAAAAATTACACTAAAGCTGATTAACTTACATCTATTCTCCAAGCGTTTGGTATTTATTTTGTGCCTAGCTTATTATAGAAAATTGTTATAAATTGTATAAATACATGTCATGATCCGAAGAAATGATATAATATATATACACTAGGATTGTGCAAAGTCCATTTTTTCAATTCGAAGTGAACTCGAATCAAATATGAGATATTCCTGAAGCAATTTTTTTTAAAAGTTTAATGTTGGATGAAAATATTATACTTTGTATAGCTATGTATATTTACTATTTAGGTATTAAATGTAATTTACAAGCTGCTATATTGGATAACTAATATATTTTGTCTTAAAATGATAAATTAAGTTATTATCACAAAAGGTAGTAAGTTATAATTATATTAGATTTGTTTTACTCTTACACTAATTTATGATGGAAAAATTAGCGAAACATAAAAAAACATGTGTCCTTTAACTTTAAATATTTTTTTGGCAAAGCTTTGAAGGCCTAAAGGTCGAATCTGGAATTTTACTCTCGAATCGGAAGTCGAAGCTATTGAATATTAAAACCGAAGTTAAAAATTTTGAAGCTTCGCACATCCCTGGTATGATACACCAATGACACAAAAACCTTCCAGTAAGGACAAAATGCACTTTTTCATATTAAATCAGTTTTATTTTTGTGTTAAAACTGTCACTAGATTATGTGTGTGATGTTTAAAAAACTATCTTAAGTACCCATCAGTTTTCATGAGGAGGCTCATTCCCTGAATATTTTCATTGTTTGGAATAACTAAAAAGGGCAGACACCATTAAAAAACCAGAGAGCAAACATTCATATTTAACTTCATAGACATTTGTTTCTAACAAGACAAGTAAGAGATATATGTGAATTTTAACAAAAACTTAAATTAAATTAACATAATATAAAGATTAGTCAAACAAACCACATTAACACACATTAATTATTATAAAATCCAATCAAACTGAGGGACAAAGTAAAACCAGACCCCAAATATTGCAGCCATTTTGTTTGTGTGTTATATAAGTTACCAACAACTGAACACAAATATCTGACAAACTTAACCGACACAATACATTTACAACTTGTTGGTTTTAACTTTGGTTATCAACACTCCTCGTTGAAGAAACAGTGGTGGGTAACCGATGAGTGATAATCTCAAAGCTCGTTAAATGGTCTACTTGCTGTAAGTCGTTACTCGGATTTTGTGAGCAAATAAATTGCCTGATTTTGAGAAATATCTAACTCTTGCCCTCACTGAAATAAGTTAAAGAAGCCAACATTACAATATTTTAGGCAAGGGTTTCAAGTACCTCGGATTGAGGCTTTTTTTAATGTTTGTTTAGAATAAATTAAACACATCACATTTTAAATTGTTCAATTAGAGGTGCACAAAGTCCACCATTTTTAATTTGAAGCAAACCAATTCAAATATATGAAAAATATATTTTATTATGTATATTTATATACTTTTATGCACTAAAATTACATATAAAATTATTTACTGCAGTAATGTGATTTATCAAGTTAATATCACAACATTCAATTAGAATACTTGAGATTCTTTGATGTAATTATTAATTTTAACGTATATATAGAAGTTCTGAATGGCAGTAATTTAATATATAATGAGTATTTTAAGCTTAGCTAAGCTTTGTAATTGCGAAAACAGGAATTATTTTTTAAAGCCGTGTTGGAGCTGATATTTTTCTAAGCCAAGTCGATGTGTTGACACTTGGCACACCTCTAATGTCAATGTAATGGAGATTGTTGCACACAGGATTATAATATTTTCTATAAATGCAGCTTTACTAAATCTTTGTTTAAATCATTTAACTATAAAAACAATGTTGAAATAATACATTCATTTGAATATTCCAACCAAAGTAACAAATGTCAATTTGCAGTTGAATGTTCCAGTCTATCGGACGAGAAGAGTGTCTCCTAGGAATGAGTCATTGCTGCCACACTTAAAATAAATAATGTCACTAAGTTTTCTCCCCAAACCTCTATGAAAATTCAGCAACGTCGAGTGAAAACAGCTGCCTGCAGTTAAGTGCAGCCAAAGATAATATATTAACCTACTTTTAAAATACATGTTTGAGTCTCCATGTGCTGTTCAATAACTTCTCAGTCCAAGCCATACCATTGATACCACCTGAAGACTAAGTTGTCGGTAAAAAAAACAAACCATTTTATTATTTTATCCATCTTGTAGTTTGTTTGAGAACGTGTGACAGCCTTTGTTAGTAGAGCAACATTTTACCTTTACAACAAGGACTACCAGTACACCAGAGCTTGTCAACAAGGACTACCAGTACACCAGAGCTTGTCAACAAGGACTACCAGTACCCCAGAGCTTGTCAACAAGGACTACCAGTACCCCAGAGCTTGTCGACAAGGACTACCAGTACACCAGCTTGTCAACAAGGACCACCAGTACCCCAGAGCTTGTCAACAAGGACTACCAGTACCCCAGAGCTTGTCGACAAGGACTACCAGTACCCCAGAGCTTGTCGACAAGGACTACCAGTACACCAGATCTTGTCAACCATCAGTTAATTTCCTTGTGGCTCTGATCCAAAAGAAGGATCTTATGACTTGTGTTTCGAGCTACTTCAGTCCTGGCCGACGCTCGTGAGAACGTCTACTGAGCGATGGCGGGCCGCTCTCCCTCAGCTTCCTCCTCCCCCTCCTCCGGAGGTCTGGACCACTTGATGAGCGTCTCCGGAGAGCGATACAGGAACACCAACTTGGCGAACAGGTCCTCCTCTAGAGCAAACTCCCCGCTCTCCCGGACCAGGTAGATATCCAAACACAGCTGGAGGAATAACACAACGTATCACAGTTACACGCTCGAACGTGATCTACCCACAACACCACATATCACAGTTACACGCTCGAACATGATCTACCCACAACTCCTCACAACTTCCTGTTTACTCGAACATGATCTACCCACAACACAACATATCACAGTTACACGCTCGAACATGATCTACCCACAACTCCTCACAACCGTCTGTTTCCTTGAACTGGATTGTCACTCGCTACACAACGTTTTATACAGGCCCAAAGTTTTACAGAAAGATTTACTGTCGAGATTTTTATAATTATTGTTAATTGTGGGAAGAAAATAAGTTATATATGTAGTAGAGATGGGAAGCAAAAATCCTTGTTTTCCCTAATCTATGGTATTCGAGGGATTCGTAAAATATCTCAACATAACGTTAGCTTGATATAACGTTTTTAAACAACTGGTAAAAGAAAGAACACGTGAATGATCTTGAGTATATAGGCAGAATGTTCTGTAAAAGTGGAAGGATGGAAGGTGAAATAGACAGACGGATGAATGCATCTCAGAGTAGTTGGATGTCTGTGGACTATTACAAAGAATGAGGTATTATCAACAGAGGAAAAGATGGTGGTATATAAAAGTGTGTTAGCGCTAACACTGTTTTATGGTTGTGAAGCGTGGGTTTGTCAGGAGAAACACAAGAGAAAGATTAATGTGGCTGGAATGAGATATCTAAGACATGTATGTGGAAAAACTCGTATGGACAGAGTCAGTGATGAATGGATGAAGGAGTATGGTGTGAAAGGTAATCCAATAGGTCTATGTGAAAGAAGAGTCTTACGTTGGGCATATTGAGAGAATGAGTGTGGAACGAGTGACAAAGCAAATATATGAAGGTAGAGTGTGGATCAAAAGAAAGGGGTAGGCCATGCAAGACATGGCTAAATGTTGTAGACAAATGTGTGAAAAAGAGAAACATTAAGAGTTTTAATAATAAAAGAGCATTTATGACTCTCTGTATGGATGTTGTTGAAGTGAAGGGAGTATGCAAGGATAGGGAAGTGTGGAGGAAGTTAGTGAGGATGGATTAAGTAAGTACGAAGCTGTTTTTGAGCTATATTCACAGTCTCTTGCATACCCCATAAGGTAATGGTTTGATTAGGTATGTATGTAGGTAAAATAAACTAAATAGACTTGTGTAATTGAGAGCATAACAAGATTCAGATATTCATAAACATAATACTAGACAAAAGAATAACTTCTACCTTATCAATAAAAGTAAGATGTCCACAATAAAATTCTGTATTTGATAAGGGATTAAGGGAATTTAATCCTCTGGCCCAAGAGGTTAGGCTCATTCAAAGTGATACTAAATAATATATATTCAAGAAATGAGTGAAGCCATTGTTTAAGTTCTCATGATCAGTATAAATTAATATAGTTTGTTTGATAGCATTAGTTGTTTCGTTTTGTATGTTCTTGTTTATGTAACAATATGTTTATTCATTTATCTCTCTGTGTATTGTTGGCATAGTTATGCTATTGAAATAAATACTATTATTACTATTTTACATAAAAAGTGTTCTTTATTGTTGTGTATGATGTAATAAGACATGACAAGCAAAATATCATTTGTTGGCAGTACAGAGCCTTAAACACACTTTTTTTTAGTTTGATTTTTAAATATTTTCACTTTAACTAAAATATGATATTTTTAAAGCTTTTAATTTTTATTTGAAAGAAAATTTAAAAACCAGATTTGAGAAATATATGATTTGAGCAATCCCTAACATCTAGTGAATAATTTGGTCCATGTCATTTTTGTTTGATAATTGTATTTTATACCGAGGTTTCAAACATCTTGAAAATACTGTTCAGAAAAAATTTCAAGTGAAGAAGTGTTTTCTAGAGTGTCGCCTGGAGGGGGGTTGTAGGGGTGTTAAAGTAGATATTTCAGAGTTTTCTTCTAATGAAAAAGATTTTTGGCCAAAATATTGCGCCAGCAGATGTTTTTAGTTTTCTACAATTTGTAATATCAACAGTTGTTGAATATCTCTCAAGAGCGTGGTGGACTTTGATGATAAACTTTTCTAATTAAGGAAATTGTCCATTTTCATTTGGCGTGGAAATGTAGAGCCGTGGGAACAAACGTTTATCTTAGAGAATTTTTATTGTTTTGCAATTTTCTTTTCGAAAACGGATTGTTCAAGAATAGAAGCATGTTGATTAAATTATATTTTTTGTATACACACCGTCTCTATAATTTTAACAGTGATCAAATACCAATGAAATTGACATTGTTTCAATAGAAAACTGCCGACTTCATAACAAGAAACAAGAAAATGTAACTATCAATAAATATCGATACATTCATTATCTTAGAAGAGGTGTTGAAAATATTACTATAAAAATTTCACTCGTTCTCGGGAAAACTAATATTTCCAAACATTATTTTTCCACCAGACCTGTCCGGTAGCTAGCGCCATCTACGTTTTCCTTGATCCGTCTGTTCTTGTTAGCGCGGAAGGATACTTTGGACGGTTGTGAAGCCACGCCACGCCTTTTACCCTCCCGCCCCCCATCCCTTAAAATAGGTTTTAGACTTGCACTCGACGGGGCCAAGGGCCTTAAGATAAAAAGTTCTTTATAAATGTCGGTAAGCTCATAATAGATATAATGAACAATTTGATATTACCCCGTTAAAAAAATCAGTAGCCTAAATCTATCAAAGGAAGCTATATTCTATTTTTATTTTAGCCAAAAGAGTTTTTTTTTAAAATTATAAACCCTACAAAAACATTGACCTTAACTTGCTCTTTCTTCCAACCGAGTCTAAAGACAACCCTTCACAAACACTTGACTGTACTTGGACCCCTCTAACCTGCTTACGAGACAACCGTCACCAGGTCTAACAAAAACAAGATGGTTGATAAGGAGTTGTGTAGAGATGTGTAGAACGGACAGCACTGCCTACAATAATTATATCTATATTACTTTCGAGAGCATTCCAACAAATAATTAAAACAAATAACATCTACAAATATGAATGTTATGCCTGAGCATAGCAACAACATTAATTAGATGTTCCCCTACATTGATACATTTATATACAAGCATGCACACCAGATAAGGTAACAGATGTTTTCTTGCTAAACTACTTTAATGTCTCATTGCATCTTATTACCCGTTTGGGTTGTATATATACTTTACTTATGCTATTGAATAGGGATAAGGGAGCCAGCATTTACAGGAAATGTTACCGCATCTGCATTGGTGTGAAGGGGAAACCATTTAGTACAACCTGCCCTCAGTACACCCTGACCTCATTGTCTCCGTTGACCCTGTTTCAACACAAGAGCGACATGTTAGACCGGCGAGACCACCGATGCGGGGTCTAAGAAATATTGCGAATCAATTTAACTAGGAGCATGTTGACGCATGCCAACTCTTGTGTCAGGCTGGACCGACGATGACTTAGAGATCAGGGTTCATATCTTGGTTGTGTGCTGATAGTGGTTTTCTAGTAGTTTCCCACACTCTCTATACTAATGCAGGTACTTTCACCTTACTGTCCCCTTAAACACTAATGTAAATATGCAGGTAGTCTGAAAGGGTAGTAAGACGCAGAGCGTGTAAAAATAATATACTACGAAATATCGCAAAAATTTCAATAAGAAATAAATGTGAACATCTAGTGCTATACAATCATTGTAGATCAGTGAAAACAAAAATACAAATCTGTACAAAAGTAAAACATATCAGTAAGACACAGATAATGTTCAGAGAAACTACAAATGTTTCCCAGTTAGTTTCTTCTTAATGTTAATATAATAGTGTATTAAGATAAAGTATGCATTTATAACAATGTCCATGTTATTTTATGATAGCAGACTGAAATGAGACAAACAAATTTCATGTTATTTATAGTTTACTTCCACAATTGTTATTACACGATAAATGTACAAGTAAGAAAGTTAAAATAGTAGCATGCACTAAGCGCTAGATATTGTAGTTTGTACCGTATCACGAGAGCTACACATGTCACACGAGCTAATCTTAAGGTGGAATGGTCAGGGACGTTTGAAAATGATAGTTTTTACACTTTTTATGATCTAACATTTTTTTGGGCCAAAATAGATAAATAAACTATTGCTCCGGTACAAACATATAGTTTAACTTTCTTCACATGATGAGCTCAACATTTCTTGAATATCTGTCAAGAGTGTCCTGGGATTTAATGACAACTTTATATCTTAGGTGACCTGGTGGTCTAGGGGGGTAAGGTGTCAGACTTCTATGCTGGCGGCCGGGGTTCAATCCCAGGTCCCGGCAAAGATTTATCTGATTACCAAACCCTTCCTTCACCTCTGACAAGACAACTTGTTAATGTGAGGAATGCCAGGCCTCCATCGTGGTTCGGATTCCACGTTAAACTGTAGGTCCTTCATTTCATCTCACAATCACCCTACCATTACACATTAGTGTAAGTGCGTATAACCCGAACGGGTAGNACGAGGTGATAATAATAATAATAATAATAATAATAATAATAATAATAATAATAATAATAATAATAATAATAATAATAATAATAATAATAATTTATATCTTCAGTTAAAAAGTTTATCATCTAATGCCGCTATGCTTGTGACAGATATTCAACAATTGTTGATATCACTAAGTGAAGAAAACACTGGCATTTTCACACGTCCCCTCCCCTCCCACCTTAATGAGAGCTACACATGTCACACAAGCTACTCCTAATGAGAGCCACACATGTCACACCACATGTTAGTGAACAATAATAGCAAGAGTTAGTTTTGTTTTGATTAAAAATTCAATCATAGTTTTAGCAACGATATTCTGCAATCATAAAAATGTTGCATTTTCTTACCGCTCTACTATTTTTGTTGTTGTAGGTTCTAGTTTAAAGAGAAAATTCCCTCACAGTAAAACATGCTGTAATAACAATACTGTACATAGTAACAATACTTACCGACCACAACAACCAATACTAGCTCTGTAAAATATGTACACAAAGTGGATTGTTCTGTTCGGCGAAGACGAGTCGCTGTTGTGTCGAGATATCAAGAAATGACAAATAATATGGGAGTTTGGAGTTGTTCAACTTTTTATAAAATGGACATGCTTCGAACAAAACGAGATTAAACATCTGGTTGATTTGATTAATTATCTAAATATTACCCACTTCAGTGGCCACGTGGTCTAATGCGCTACTCTTGTAATAGGCTAGAATGCCAATGTATGGGAGATCGAGGTTCGATTCTTGGTTGGGTGTGCGCAGATTTTTTTCCCCAAAATGCTTTTCCACTCTCCCTTTACACAAATGTGGGTACATTTACTTTAATATAATCTTCATAATTCCTAGCCCATTAGAGTAATTAGTACATAATCATATAATCCGAACGGGTTGTAAGACGCGGTGCTATGGGTATATTTGTTTTGGGAGATTATATTGGTTTAATTGGTGACTATCATTAAAACTAAATTTAAGGAAATTGTTTTTTCTTTTCACCGAGTCCCACTAAGTGTTCAGGTTGTATGCTTATGTGCTAGGGATGAGGAAGGTTTACTTTATAGAGAGTACACCCAAATGGCACCCACCGAAGGGACTAATAAAAATATTTTCAGCTGAAATACTCAACTTATGTTCAATTACCGCTGTTATGAACTGTTGTGTGCATTACAAATCAATGTTTATAGTTTTCATTTTTAATATTCATATGAAAAATATCAACTAAATATTTTGATAGTAACTTTATTTATCAGATTTTATTTGGAAGAAGGTATAGGAAAGGCGGATAGAAACATATAAAAGGAACGAACACAATATGGCCTTTACAATGAAAAGAAGAACACAGTTCACACTTTACACTTTACACTGCTGCCAATGGACAAAGAGGTAATGGATGTCTCTTAAAGAAAATTGATCGTCACCGCCCAATCCCCCGACCCAGGTTTCATTCTATCGGAACTCATCAGGGAGGAGTGTGAAACGCGCAACGCAACTTCCTNCAACACAACTTCCTAAAAGAGAAAACCAAAAAACACAAAAGAGGAGAAAAAAAGGAAAAAGGTAAAGAATAATAGAACACATAGATAGGAACAAATAAAAGGTTTAACATCCATGTCCTTTTCCTGTGTTTGTCCTTTTTGTTATACCTTTTACATGTTCCTATCTATGTGTTCTATCTTTCTTTACCTTTTTCCTTTTTCTCCTCTTTTGTGTTTTTTGGTTTTCTCTTTTAGGAAGTTGTGTTGTGCGTTTCACACTCCTCCCTGATGAGTTCCGATAGAATGAAACCTAGGTCGGGGGATTGGGCGGTGACGATCAATTTTCTTTAAGAGACATCCATTACCTCTTTGTCCATTGGCAGCAGTGTAAAGTGTGAACTGTGTTCTTCTTTTCATTGTATTGGCCATTTTGTGTTCGTCCCCCTTTTATATGTTTCTATCCACCTTTCCTGTACCTTCTTCCAAATATAATACAATTACCTCATAAAGCGAAAAGAGGTTTTCCTTATTGAGTTATATTAATCAGATTAGAAAGAAATATTACACAGAATTGTGAAACATAATATTTCTTAAATGGTTTTAATGCATTATACAATATAAAAATTTTTCCAGTACAAAACAATTGACAAAAAATATTAAAACTTAAATTTGGCTTAGATGATATTTAATATATTCAATTTTGTTTCGCTTCAAATTGAATATAAAACTAAATAACAAAAGTGACGCAGTCTATATGAATAACCAGTTTGTGAATCTTTCTACCGAGTTATTTCGACTGGGTTAAGAGCATAGTTTCTGGTTTAGTAATTATGTATTCTTTGAGTTAATAGAGTTAAACCAGGCAACAATAAGGCAACGAAGCGAAGATGGTTGACGGAAGAGCGAGGGAACCAAGAAAACCCAGATTGTTAGAAAATGGAATAAATTACAACCACATTTAGTGTATGTACACAATGATGACTTGTCAAAAAAATATTAATTCAGCCAGAAGGGGAGTATGTACAAACATAAGTGAATGAAGCGGCCATGTTTGATGAATCAAGTGTTCTATAACTTGGATATCAGGGACATTACACTAAAAAACTCGTCTAGAGAAGCTTCCACTAACAGAGAATAGGCAAATATATTAAGCAGGGTCTTATATTTGGGGAAAATAATTTAGAGATGGATAAATTAAAAGAAATAGCAAAAATGTAAACATATATGCTAAAAACGAAAATTTTAAAAAGTATGTATGGCTACAGAAAAAAAACCTTATAAAATAGAAAATTAAAGTGAATGTAAACTAAATTGAATGGAAAAATAATATTTAAACCATATCTCTGAGTTTAAAAACTGTTTTGAGGAGCTTTTTGACAAGTTAGGAAGCAACAGAAGAAAAATTGTTTTTTTTAGAAAACGTTAAGACAATTAGCGGATGTAAACAAAAGTGTCAATTAGGGTAAATTATTCCAAATGAAACTAAACGGTGAGAGGAGTGTGAGAACGGATGAGGGGGGTAGGGGGGCAAAGCCACGGGGCAACTCGCCCGAGGAGCGGTCGCATACCTGCAGGATACGATCCACATTTGGCATGTCATCAAACATGATGGTGTTGCATATCCCAGTGAAGTTACCGCGGATAACATTGCTGGCAATTAGAACCAGCGTGGTGTACAGCCCGATGATACTAACAGAAACAATACAGTGACACAGTTAGCAAGTAGTACCACCTTACTAAAGATGACTCACACACTTTCTGAAGGACAGGCCAGGAAACTAAACTTGGGGTATTTCGGCAAACACGGTCAGAAAACTACTTTGCCAGAGGTATTTCGGCAAACACGGTCAGAATACTACTTTGCCAGGGGTATGTCAGCAAACACGATTTAAATACTTTCCCTGGGGTATGTCAGTGCAAACAGTTTAAATAATTTTGCTCGTACACTTTGAAAAACAAGGCTTTAACAATTTTCTAGGGACAAGTAGACTAATATGACTCAAATACCTTTAATTGTGCAACTTATGATTGTGATAGAATAACATCCACCAGAAACCCCACCGCAGCGTAACTGGGGATGCCGAACTTTCACAAAAGAAAACATCCTCGGGAAAATGTGTGCTCAAGTCATCTCTAGCCTGACAAGTGTTGACATCTGGTGACATTTACCTGAAGTATTCTGTCGACGTACGGCAAATCCTCGTACATGATTCTAAATGACATTCCAGTCGTGATACCTTTAGAGGCTTTCCATACCAGAAGCACAATTCCAGTGTACAGAGCGATAATTCTACATGGAACAAAACAACACTTTATAAAACATCACCTCTTAATTAACCACATGTGTGTTTCAGGCACTTAATATGACTGTACATTATACGAGATGATTCTAGCAGACTCTAAACAGTGCCATGGTTGACAAATTTACATTTTAAAGTTCTTGGTTTGTATTCAGCAAACTAACCCTTGCACCAACATACATGTAGTCATTTAATTACGCTGCTTAGAACTGCTCGCCCTCCTCCCTGTCTCTTGTCAGACTCGCCCTCCTCCCTGTCTCTTGTCAGACTCGCCCTCCTCCCTGTCCCTTGTCAGACTCACCCTCCTCCCTGTCTCTTGTCAGGCTCGCCCTCCTCCCTGTCTCTTGTCAGACTCGCCCTCCTCCCTGTCCCTTGTCAGACTCACCCTCCTCCCTGTCCCTTGTCAGACTCGTCCTCCTCCCTGTCTCTTGTCAGGCTCGCCCTCCTCCCTGTCTCTTGTCAGACTCGCCCTCCTCCCTGTCCCTTGTCAGACGCACCCTCCTCCTCTTCCCTTGTCAGACTCGCCCTCCTCCTTGTCCCTTGTCAGACTCACCCTCCTCCTGAGATGATACTCAGCCCAGCGGGGAAAGCCTTCTCGTTGAAGGTGTAGATGACCAATTGCTTGCAGCCGCTAAAGAAGGGCAGAGTCTTTAGGAAACTTGGCACAGGATTGTCACAGCCAGCTTCCTTCAGCTCCCACCAGAGCTCCTTACTGTCATGGTACAACCGGATCGACAGGTTACGATACGCTGACACCTCGTTCTCACCTGCCACAACCATCATGAACTTAGAATTGTTATTATTTCTGTGTTATGTTTATACTCATCTAATGGCTGTGACCATCATCTTCACTCACCGTCCTCCCCCATCAGTTGTTTGACCGCTGGCACAGTGTTCCTGTTGGTCACCTTGACAAACTTGGGCAACACGTCCTGGACTATGATGGCCTTGGTGGTCGAGGAGTTGACCCGAGCCAACATGTTGGCCAACACCTCTCTCTGGGGGTTTCTGTTACCGGCCGAGTCCACCGCCTCCATCACCCACTCTCGGGTCTCCTCGGTCACTCCCGACACCTCCGGGTTGTTGCTCGCCCTAGACACCTTCCAGGCCAGCTTGAACACGATGGGGTTTGCTGGACAGACAGACACAGTGTTACTGGACTACTGATACACTCCCTGGAGGTTGTAACTCATATCCAGCAAATATTGGGCGACAAATTAAATGACCAACCTTTTAAACAACAACAACAACAACAACAAACATAATAAATACATAAGACATTAATAAACAAGTGATTGTGCGCAAAAAACTATATTCCTTTAATTGTTACAACGCAACCACCTTCTTGCCTAGTAAGACTGGGGAGAAAATACCTCTCCCCCCAAGAGATTCCTCCGGAGGTTCCAAATGTGTGATTGACATCTACTCGGCACAAGGTACGCACCTGAAGCAACCTCCAGAATGAGCCTGTCCATGTCGGGCGGAGATATCCCCCACACGGAGGTAGAGTTGCCTCCCAGAGCTACCACCCCGACATCTTCGCTGTCGTATCCAGAGAGGAATGTCTGAGCCACGCGGTCCGACTTGTACGCGTTGGCCATCTTTGTCCACTGCTGATCACTCAACCTGGAGAGGAACAACTCTTGCAAAACCACACACCACCCTTTCCAAGTTCCCGGTCAGACGGCGCTTTGATGGTTTAAATTATGAAAGGCCCTAGTTAAAAAGTTGAGTCCGAAGTAAATCTAGAGTCCAATTTTCATAGAAAGAGGGCATAAAAAAAAGCTATTAGATCTAGGGTGACCTGGCGGTCTAGGTGTCAGGTGTCAGACTTCTATGCTGGCGGCCGAGGTTCAATCCTCGGTCCCGGCACAGATTTATCTGATTACCAAACCCTTCCTTCACCTCTGACAAGGCATCTTGTGAATGTGGGGAATGCCAGGCCTCCACCGTGGTTCGGATTCCACGTTAAACTGTAGGTCCTCCATTTCATCTCACAATCACCCTACCATTACACATTAGCCTAAGTGTGTATAGCCCGAACGGGTAGTAATACGCGGTGCTAATAATAATAATAATAATATTAGATCTATTTTCACATATTCATGTGATCTTTAAGTGACATTTTTGAAATATATCAATAATAATTGTATTAAAAAAATTAGGAATGTAAAACTTTATTCTTCAATAACTTGATACTCTATATTCTTAACTGGTACCCAAAGAATAGAGACTCATTTTCAATATTACGAAAAGTCAGAATGAGTAGTAATCAATTATCTCTCATATTAGTTTAGTTGCTGTTATTTGCTGTATATTCTGGTTCAGTTGACAACACTGTTTTCTTAATTTAATATGCTTGTGTTTTGACAAATTGTTTATTATACCTTTTTTTTAAAAACTATTTATAAATGTTCCATTCAGTGAGGCTTTATTTGTAGGTAAAAATACAAACTTAATATTGGAATTGCTGATGATTTTATTAATAATATATAACATGTTTGAATATATGGTAAAACGGATATTTTTCTTTGTTAAAATTAAACATGATTTTTTTTTTAAATTATCGTTTACATGTGTGAGCTTTTTTTCCTTTTTTTTCCTATGATATGAAGTTTAATAAGAATGTTTTTATGTGAGGTTGGATGCTTGGAAAAATAGTGAAATAGGAAATGTTCAAGAAGCAAAGCCAAGCATCGGAAAATCAAGGTTGAACTTAAGAATTGGCGTTGAGAAACACAAGTATTGTGATATCTCTGTATCACAGCCTTCTTGCACGCCTCAAGTTGGACGCTCTCTTCACACCCACGAACACCCTCCTCCAACCCCCTTTGTAAGGCAGAACAGCCTTGTAGGTCTGGTCCTCTCCCCCCCCTTAGTGGCCAGTCGCCAAATCTCTCTCTCTATCTCTCTCTAGCCTTGCTGCCTGCTAGGGCCGAGACCCCCCAAAGTGATCGAATGAAAGAGAGCGGCTCAAGGATCAGTTGTTGCCTCGGCTCTTTGCTGGAAACATCCCACACCAGTATGTTTATCTTTTTGACCCACGACTGGACCTCCTATTCCACCTTTTCCCCACTCCTCCCCTTCACCCTCGCTCCACCAATCCTCCCAGCACCCAATGGGTTACACCAAACGTTCCAGGCAGAGGAAGAAGGGCCATTCCGGAGTACCCCCCAAACCTGAAACCGCTGCTAACCATCACTGTGGGTATTTCACTACCTCCTTTGCAGGCCCTGGCCGGACTCCCAGGCGTCTTACCCCGGCCACCTTTATCCCTTCTCCTACCCTAAGAAACCTTACTCCCCTTTCCCTCCCCCCAGGATCACCCTTGTCCTTCACCCCTCCCCCCCTTTCTTAGCGCTCACTCCCACCCAAGTCAGCTGTCCCCCCTCTCCTCTCCGATGCCTAGTAATAGCCTCCAACCCATTCCCCCTCCCTACTCCCCTATACAAGTGATAAGGACCCACAAGTCCAACCTCTGGAGCGGGCAAATCTACTTCTCGGGCCAAGAAGACACCTGGGGGGGTCATTCGTAAACTGGCCGAACTGTTCTAGCCATCCTGCGGGGACATCAAGGAGTGGGTACTCCTTTTATCCTACACTTCAACAACACATCTATAATATAGCAATATTTTATCATTGCTGACAGAAAGAAAATGTGTTTGTATGTTTGTAAAAGGGTGTTAATGTGAAAATACTACAATGTTGTTGATGTTGTTACCTGTATATGGAGTTGTTCTGAGCAGACATGGTGTACACTGGCTGGTAGGGCCCTATTCTGAGAGACAGCGTCACGTCATATGGCAGGTTGGGTTTGCCGACAGTATTCCCCAGCGCGAACAACACGAGAGGGAACCAAAGGATGCCAATGATCACGACAAGGGCCCCACCACCCATGAGGTACTTGACGGTGGGGTTCTTGCGCTCCCCGCGAGGCTGCGGGTACTCGGACTCCATCCGCCGCGCGCACTTGTGCTGAAAGATGTTGTTGAAGATGTCCTCCA
This sequence comes from Timema californicum, assembly GCA_902141385.1. Classification (NCBI taxonomy): domain Eukaryota; kingdom Metazoa; phylum Arthropoda; class Insecta; order Phasmatodea; family Timematidae; genus Timema; species Timema californicum. Next base: position 76,683 of record CABFOW010002557.1, on the reverse strand, counting down.
TCTTGAGCCAGTCCATTAGCGTCATCGTGGTGTTGGTCCACACCCAGTCCATGATGGTGCGCAGCTCAAACAGGAACGGCACCAGAAGGTAACTTAACAGACACACCCGGAGACTTAGTAACTGTGTACGATAGTTTCTAACCCATCTGAGACCTCGAGATAGAGGTTTGAACTGATAGGGTGGAACTATTACCACGGCTACACAGAGAGAATGACCAGAACAAGGGGAGCTCAGTCTGTAGAGCAGTGAACCATAACAGATATCGTGTGTCCAGAGAAATCCCACCAACTGTGGAAGTGACTCACCCTTTGAAGAGCACGTAGTTGAGGATGTTGTATCGCTTGCAGAGGACGTTCCCCAAGATCCTCGTGGGGTATCCGCAGCGGATTTGATAGGCGGAAAGCAGAAGATAGAAGCTCTTCACCATGTACCACATCTGAGGTGGGAGGGCTGCGTTGAACTGCCTGCATACACAGACAAGAGCAGCTAGAGTCTATACAGATGTACAGTGCTCATACCACTTCTTTGGTGCTGACTGACAGCTCACAGCTGATATCTGACAGCTCTGAAAAGTCACCAGACCAAATTATGTATCCCTACGCCGGACCATATGATCTGCAAAACCATGTGTTTAGCAGCTGTCACTTCTGAGAGTCAAATTTTAAGTTTATACAAGAAACCTATATGACTGTTTTATTTATTTTCTATATATTGTTGACCTTGATATGTTGATGGCCTAGTATTATTAATTTTTTCAAGAATATAAT
>CABFOW010002557.1:51356-74100 GCA_902141385.1 Timema californicum | reverse complement strand
CGCGCCCTCTAGCGAGACACTCGCGCTAGCTCCGCGCCCTCTAGCGAGACACTCGCGCTAGCTCCGCGCCCTCTAGCGAGACACTCGCGCTAGCTCCGCGCCCTCTAGCGAGACACTCGCGCTAGCTCCGCGCCTTCTAGTGAGACACTCGTGCTAGCTCCGCGCCCTATAGCGAGACACTCGCGCTAGCTCTGCGCCCTCTATTGAGACGTTCGCGCAAGCTCCGCGCCCTATAGCGAGACACTCGCGCTAGCTCCGTGCCCTCTAGTGAGAATCATGGTGTACGATGTAACCATGGAGGGAACCAAAGAAGCAAGTGATCGGAGAAATACACCACCTAAACATGGAAGGTGCCGGCATAAGCATTGATGAGTTTAGGGATGAGTTCAAGCTGGCCAGAGAAGTGAAAAGCAAAAGTGGAGAGGATAAATGCCACTGGGTGATAGAGGTCAGCCCGAGGGTGAGGAATCACCTGATGAAAACCGGGAGAGCATACATTGGATGGCTATGCTGCCGGGTGAAGGATTACTCCGAAGTAGTCAGGTGTTTCAAGTGCCAGGGTTATGGCCACATGGGGTGGAGCTGTGGCAGAGACATCTCATGCAGGCGATGTGGTGGCAAACATGATGTTACGAGATGCAGATGAGATGTGCGAACTGCATGAGAGCTGGCAGAAAGGACGGACACGGGGTAGAGGACAGGAAGTGTCCGCTTTACGAGAATGCGCTGAGAACAGCGATGAGAAAAATAGATTATGGTGTATAGGTTCGGGCAGGTGAATGTGGGGAGATCGAGAGTGGCAATGGCGGAACTGGAGGGAGTGGCAAAGGCAAGAGATCTGGATATCCTGCTGATACAGGAGCCGTACAGTATTGGAGGAACCGTGAGATTTCCCGGTGGCAGGGTTTTCTATGAAAGGAAAGACGAAGAAAAACGTGGGCAGCAGTAGTAATACTGAAGGAGAGCATATCGGCTATAAAGCTGAGCAACTGGTCGGACAACAAAAGGGTGGTGGTTCGAGTGGGGACCCAAGTGAACCTTGTATTTGCATCCTGCTATTGTAAATACAATGAGAATGTGGAAGACCATGTGGACAGACTGGAACTATTGGTAAGAAGTCTGGTAAACGAGAGACTGGTAATCGGGGCGGACGCAAATGCAAGATCGATGTTGTGGTATGACCAGATGCTCGACGAGGACGGAGAGATAGTGGAAGATTTCATCCTCGCCAATGATTTAACTGTGGTAAACACGGATGGTGAAGAAACAACTTTTGAAAGTGCGAGAGGCGCAAGGGCGAACCTTGATATAACGCTGGCCTCAAGGAATGTTCAGGCGGCAGGATGGAGAGTAATCGGCGGCGAGGTGGAATCGGACCAGAAGCTGATTGTGTTCAGGGTTGAAACGAATGAGAGGTGAGAGGAAAGGAGAGAGGCAGCTCAAGAGCTGCGGTATGATATAAAGAATGCCGACTGGGAAAGATGCTGTGCGGCCCTTGTGGCGGAGGATATGGGAAGGATCAGAGGAATAGACGGAGCTGAGGAGAAAGCCAGAGAGATAGAACAGAGTATAATAGCGGCATGCAGGGGGAGCATCCAGAGAATGGATAAACGGAGAGTAAAGAGCTGGTGGAATAGGGAGTTAACCAGACTCAAAGGTGCAAAGAACAGAAGGCTGAGGCTGTGGAAAAGGCGGAGGAATGAGGAAGCTGACCCCCAAGAGATAGAGAGATGGCGGAGAGAGTACGTAGAGGCCCGGAATGAGTACACGAGGAGGGTGAGGAGAGAAAAGAGGCTGGCATGGGAAAGGCTGATTGAAGCTGAGACGGATGACCCGTGGGGGAAAGTGTACAGGATCGTGCTGGGTGGGAACAAGTTGAACCTGATGCTTAGTGGCCTGGAGAGAGCAGATGGTGGCTTCACCACTAGGGTGGATGAGACGGTAGAACTCATGTTGAATGGGCTGCTGCCAGATGAAAACCGGATGGGTGAGACGCAGGCACACGAAGACATCAGGGCCAACTCTGTCATGCCCAGTAACGGGGTGAACATGCAGCCCTTTTCGGAGATTGAGGTGAAAAGGGCAGTGCGGAAAATGAGAAATCGGAAAGCACCTGGCCCGGATGGGATAAAAGCTGAGATGCTGAAAAGAGGGTATGAGGAGTGCAAGGTAGCAATAGTGGAAGTCATGAATGAGATGCTGAGGACGGGAAGGTTTCCTGACAGGTGGAAAAAGGGTACTCTAAAAGTATTCCTGAAAGGTGAAGACAAGAACCCGAGCAAACTGAAGTCGTATAGGCCGGTAACACTGCTACCGGTGCTAGGGAAAGTGGCGGAAAGGCTGATAGCAGAAAGGCTGAATGGCTTTCTCAGTGGCATAGGCTTCTTTAACGAAAGGCAATACGGCTTCAGGAAGGGTATGGGCACGGTAGATGCCATACTGGGGATGAAGAGAGAAGTGGTGGAATCGGATGAGAAGTATGTCCTCGGGGTTTTCTTGGACATCTCCGGGGCATTCGATAATGCCTGGTGGCCGAAAATCTTAGATGTGCTGAGGGAAGTGGAATGCCCGAATAACCTGTGGAGACTCGTTGGGGACTACTTCAACAACAGGAGGGTGAAACTGGAAATCGAAGGAGTGGCAAAGGAGAAGACGACAACCAAAGGATGCCCTCAGGGGTCGGTGCTGGGGCCACTGCTGTGGAACGTGGTCTTCAACGGGTTTCTGGCGCGGGACTTCGGGCAAGGTGTGAGCATGACCGCGTATGCGGATGATGCGCTGATGCTGGTGAGGGCAAGGAATAGAGCGGAATTAGAGGGGAGAGCGGCAAGGGCAATGGAACGAGTACTGGAATGGGGGAGAAGCGTAAAGCTGGTTTTCTAGAGAGAGAAAACCGTAATGATGTTACTGAAGGGTAGGCTGCTGAGGAAGCCCAGCCTATGGATGAATGGCAGACCGGTGAGTTATGTGGAAAGGGTGAAGTACCTGGGAGTATGGATCGATGAGATTTGGAAGCCATGTAGCGGAGACATGCGACAGGGTGAAAAAGGTCTTCATGAAACTGGCCAGGGTGGTGCAGGCGAACAAGGGGTTCAGTTGTGAGGCCCTAAAGAGGATGTACAGAGGTATTGCAGAGGCTGTGATGACATACGGATGTGAGTTTTGGGGTGATGGAGTAAGTAGAGGAGTGAATAGAAAGTTAATAATGAGGACGCAGAGAAAGCTACTACTGGTAGTAGCCAGGGCATACAGCATCCTGCGATACCGGTCCTGGTAGGAGTGCTACCAGTGGACCTCCTTATAAAGGAGATAATAAGGCTGAGAGCGGACAAGGGGGCAGAAGTGAGGAGAAACGTGAGAAACGTGAGTAAAGCGGAGAGGAGGGAGAAAGTGATGAGAGAATGGCAGGCAAGGTGGGATGCCTCCATCAAGGGCAGAGAAACGTATGGGTACTTTCCCGATGGAAGGGAAAGGATGCGGATGAAGTGGATACGGCTTGATCACTACACCACCCAAGTGCTAAGTGGACACGGAGACTTCTGTAAGAAACTCAGATACTTTTCTCTCAGGGAGGATGGAAACTGCCAAACTTGTTTGGTAGAGGAAGATGCATGGCACTCGACTTCGGAATGTGCGAGGTTCGGGGAGTTAAGGATGAAAACCTTCACGACCTTGGCAGCCAGAGGTATGGCGTGGGAGAGACGGAGTTTGGTAGTGAGGAGGGATGTATTTGAAGCACTCAAAAGGATGGCTTATGAGATAGGGAGAAGGAAGGAACAAGAGAGGAGAAGGGAGTGAGGAGGAGGACGAAGGAGGACGGCCCGACACAGGTCCCTCACCGGGGATCGATGTGCTTGGGCCTGGTATGAAGGAGAAAGAACGGAGCGGCGAAGGAAGGTGCGAGGCCCGGCGCTGGTACCCCTAGGGCGACTGGCGTCTGGGCCAACAAGAATGGGAGGCGGTTCGAACACCGGGGTGGGTACTCCTCGTGGTCCCGCTGGGCAACGGAGGGAGGACGAAGTACCGGGCTTGCTTGGTATGAGTCGTCTCTACGGCCAAACCCCACCCTCCCCCTCGTGGTGACACCCACTGCATGGAGAGCCTCCAACTCCCGTACACAGGTGGATAGTGTATGGGGGTTTTTCCCAGAACTATGTTCTCTCGGTGTTGGCTTACGTCGCGAAAAGCGCAAAGCTTATGTGCGGTGGAAGCTAGGGAGGTCCCCAGGTAAGGGGGGATAGTCAGGAATATCACTAGCCTCTAGTGAGACACTCGCGCCAACTCCGCACCCTATAGTGAGACACTCGCGCCAGCTCCGCGCCCTATAGTGAGACACTCGCGCTAGCTCCGCGCCCTATAGTGAGACACTCGCACTAGCTCCGCACCCTATAGTGAGACACTCGCGCCAGCTCCACGCCCTCTAGTGAGACACTCGCGCTAGCTCCGCACCCTATAGGGAGACACTCGCGCCAGCTCCGCGCCCTCTAGTGAGACACTCGCGCTAGCTCCACACCCTATAGTGAGACACTCGCGCTAGCTCCGCACCCTATAGTGAGACACTCGCGCCAGCTCCGCGCCCTCTAGTGAGACACTCGCGCCAGCTCCGCGCCCTATAGTGAGACACTCGCGCCAGCTCCGCGCCCTATAGTGAGACACTCGCGCTAGCTCCGCACCCTATAGTGAGACACTCGCGCCAGCTCCGCGCCCTATAGTGAGACACTCGCGCCAGCTCCGCGCCCTATAGTGAGACACTCGCGCCAGCTCCGCGCCCTCTAGTGAGACACTCGCGCCAGCTCCGCGCCCTATAGTGAGACACTCGCGCCTGCTCCGCGCCCTATAGTGAGACACTCACGCCAGCTCCGCGCCCTCTAGTGAGACACTCGCGCCAGCTCCGCGCCCTCTAGTGAGACACTCGCGCCAGCTCCGCGCCCTCTAGTGAGACACTCGCGCCAGCTCCGCACCCTATAGTGAGACACTCGCGCCAGCTCCGCGCCCTATAGTGAGACACTCGCGCCAGCTCCGCACCCTATAGTGAGACACTCGCGCCAGCTCCGCGCCCTATAGTGAGACACTCGCGCCAGCTCCGCACCCTATAGTGAGACACTCGCGCCAGCTCCGCGCCCTATAGTGAGACACTCGCGCCAGCTCCGCACCCTATAGTGAGACACTCGCGCCAGCTCCGCGCCCTATAGTGAGACACTCGCGCCAGCTCCGCACCCTATAGTGAGACACTCGCGCCAGCTCCGCGCCCTATAGTGAGACACTCGCGCCAGCTCCGCACCCTATAGTGAGACACTCGCGCCAGCTCCGCGCCCTATAGTGAGACACTCGCGCCAGCTCCGCACCCTATAGTGAGACACTCGCGCCAGCTCCGCGCCCTATAGTGAGACACTCGCGCCAGCTCCGCACCCTATAGTGAGACACTCGCGCCAGCTCCGCGCCCTATAGTGAGACACTCGCGCCAGCTCCGCACCCTATAGTGAGACACTCGCGCCAGCTCCGCGCCCTATAGTGAGACACTCGCGCCAGCTCCGCACCCTATAGTGAGACACTCGCGCCAGCTCCGCGCCCTATAGTGAGACACTCGCGCCAGCTCCGCACCCTATAGTGAGACACTCGCGCCAGCTCCGCGCCCTATAGTGAGACACTCGCGCCAGCTCCGCACCCTATAGTGAGACACTCGCGCCAGCTCCGCGCCCTATAGTGAGACACTCGCGCCAGCTCCGCACCCTATAGTGAGACACTCGCGCCAGCTCCGCGCCCTATAGTGAGACACTCGCGCCAGCTCCGCACCCTATAGTGAGACACTCGCGCCAGCTCCGCGCCCTATAGTGAGACACTCGCGCCAGCTCCGCACCCTATAGTGAGACACTCGCGCCAGCTCCGCGCCCTATAGTGAGACACTCGCGCCAGCTCCGCGCCCTATAGTGAGACACTCGCGCCAGCTCCGCGCCCTCTAGTGAGACACTCGCGCCAGCTCCGCGCCCTATAGTGAGACACTCGCGCCAGCTCCGCGCCCTATAGTGAGACACTCGCGCCAGCTCCGCGCCCTCTAGTGAGACACTCGCGCCAGCTCCGCGCCCTATAGTGAGACACTCGCGCCAGCTCCGCGCCCTATAGTGAGACACTCGCGCCAGCTCCGCGCCCTCTAGTGAGACACTCGCGCCAGCTCCGCGCCCTATAGTGAGACACTCGCGCCAGCTCCGCGCCCTATAGTGAGACACTCGCGCCAGCTCCGCGCCCTCTAGTGAGACACTCGCGCCAGCTCCGCGCCCTATAGTGAGACACTCGCGCCAGCTCCGCGCCCTATAGTGAGACACTCGCGCCAGCTCCGCGCCCTCTAGTGAGACACTCGCGCCAGCTCCGCGCCCTATAGTGAGACACTCGCGCCAGCTCCGCGCCCTATAGTGAGACACTCGCGCCAGCTCCGCGCCCTCTAGTGAGACACTCGCGCCAGCTCCGCGCCCTATAGTGAGACACTCGCGCCAGCTCCGCGCCCTATAGTGAGACACTCGCGCCAGCTCCGCGCCCTCTAGTGAGACACTCGCGCCAGCTCCGCGCCCTATAGTGAGACACTCGCGCCAGCTCCGCGCCCTATAGTGAGACACTCGCGCCAGCTCCGCGCCCTCTAGTGAGACACTCGCGCCAGCTCCGCGCCCTATAGTGAGACACTCGCGCCTGCTCCGCGCCCTATAGTGAGACACTCGCGCCAGCTCCGCGCCCTCTAGTGAGACACTCGCGCCAGCTCCGCGCCCTATAGTGAGACACTCGCGCCTGCTCCGCGCCCTATAGTGAGACACTCGCGCCAGCTCCGCGCCCTCTAGTGAGACACTCGCGCCAGCTCCGCGCCCTATAGTGAGACACTCGCGCCTGCTCCGCGCCCTATAGTGAGACACTCGCGCCAGCTCCGCGCCCTCTAGTGAGACACTCGCGCCAGCTCCGCGCCCTATAGTGAGACACTCGCGCCTGCTCCGCGCCCTATAGTGAGACACTCGCGCCAGCTCCGCGCCCTCTAGTGAGACACTCGCGCCAGCTCCGCGCCCTATAGTGAGACACTCGCGCCTGCTCCGCGCCCTATAGTGAGACACTCGCGCCAGCTCCGCGCCCTCTAGTGAGACACTCGCGCCAGCTCCGCGCCCTATAGTGAGACACTCGCGCCTGCTCCGCGCCCTATAGTGAGACACTCGCGCCAGCTCCGCGCCCTCTAGTGAGACACTCGCGCCAGCTCCGCGCCCTATAGTGAGACACTCGCGCCTGCTCCGCTCTCTCTAGTGAGACACTCACGCCAGGTCCGCGCCCTATAGTGAGACACTCACGCCAGCTCCGCGGCCTATAGTGAGACACTCACGCCAAGTCCGCGCCCTCTAGTGAGACACTCACGCTTGTTCCGCGCCCTAAAGTGAGACACTCACGCCAGCTTGATGATGGCCGGGAAGTGAACCAGAGCACTCTCTCGCTCAGTTTCCACCACGACCAGCTGAGTGGTTGGAAGGTCAGTGGAGGTCTCCCCCTCCAGGTCCTCTACGCTCCTGATGGCACTGAGTCGACGACCCCCTTGAGTCACAACCTGCCTCACACTTGAGCTCTTGCTGCCAGCCGAGCCTCTGCGGAGACCTGACAACAAAACAACAATATCATGTTCCTTCAACTCTACTGTAACCACACCACTGTACGTATTATGGGGCCTCTTCAGGGTGACGGAGAGCAGAGGAAAGTGACTCTTCAGGGTGGCGGAGAGCAGAGGAAAGGGACTCTTCAGGGTGACAGAGAGCAGAGGCAAATGACTCTTCAGGGTGACAGAGAGCAGAGGGAAATGACTCTTCAGGGTGACGGAGAGTAGAGGAAAGGGACTCTTCGGGGTGACAGAGAGTAGAGGAAAGGGACTCTTCAGGGTGACGGAGAGTAGAGGAAAGGGACTCTTCGGGGTGACAGAGAGTAGAGGAAAGGGACTCTTCGGGGTGACAGAGAGTAGAGGAAAGGGACTCTTCGGGGTGACAGAGAGCAGAGGAAAGTGACTCTTCAGGGTGACGGAGAGCAGAGGAAAGTGATTCTTCAGGGTGACGGAGAGCAGAGGAAAGCGACTCTTCGGGGTGACGGAGAGCAGAGGAAAGCGACTCTTCGGGGTGACGGAGAGCAGAGGAAAGCGATTCTTTGGGTTGATGAAGAGCAGAGGAAAGTGACTCTTCGGGCTGACGAAGAGCAGAGGAAAGTGACTCTTCAGGGTGACGGAGAGCAGAGGAAAGTGACTCTTCAGGGTGACGGAGAGCAGAGGAAAGTGACTCTTCGGGGTGACGGAGAGCAGAGGAAAGTGACTCTTCAGGGTGACAGAAAGCAGAGGAAACCGACTCTTCAGGGTGACAGAAAGCAGAGGAAACTGACTCTTCAGGGTGACAGAAAGCAGAGGAAACTGACTCTTTAGGGTGACAGAAAGCAGAGGAGATTGACTCGTTAGGGATGGGAGGGAGAGACTCACAGAGCTTGCTGGGCTGCAGGTCAGAGAACTCCTCTCCGGCCTTCGTCTGTTGCTCGTCAGACCCCGAGCTGTCCAGGGCAAACATCTCCTCTTTCTTGGGGAACCTGATGGGGTCTTCGTAGCTAGACTTCCACAGCCCCATAGACTTGAGCATGACCCTGAGAACAAGAGGGTCATCAGCAACAGGGACTGGACTTGTCATATTACCAGCAGACCTCCCATCAAGCCGAGACTAAGATGGCTGCTTTGTACAACGCGGACCTTATTATCCCAATTCTAGAGGGATCTATGTGTAGAATGGTTGTCTTTGTCTGAAACATTATTTATATTTGCATATATCTCAAGAAGGAAACTATAGTTTACCTAAAGGTGGGTTGACAGAGATTGCTTTACCTGGATAGTATCCTGGGACAGTAATAATCTAAACGGTGTTCAAACTAGGTTTTTGGCAGCACTGACCTGTGGAAGAATATTATCAGGAGCAGCGCGAGGTCATACGTGGCATAATTGGGCTTCTGCTCGATGCCAATGATGCGGGGAGGAAAGAACGGCTGGTTGTCTAGTATTGGCCGAATGTTCCACGGAATAAGGTCGAATTGGAATAAACATTTCACTACCACAATTGTCTGGAAACAGCAACACAAGAGTTCTATACAGTTTGTGAAACCAAGGGAGCATGAGATCAAGGAGGTAGCAGGAGTACTAGTGAGATGTACAAGAGCAGTATGAAGTGATCAAGGAGGTAGCAGGAGCACTAGTAAGATAACCAGGAGCAGAATGAAGAGATCAAGGAGGTAGCAGGAGCACTAGTGAGATGTACAAGAGCAGTATGAAGTGATCAAGGAGGTAGCAGGAGCACTAGTTAAGATAACCAGGAGCAGTATGAAGAGATCAAGGAGGTAGCAGGAGCACTAGTGAGATGTACAAGAGCAGTATGAAGTGATCACGGAGGTAGCAGGAGCACTAGTAAGATATACAAGAGCAGTATGAAGTGATCACGGTACCTCAGTGTAAGCGATGAGTGTGACCCAGAAGGTCTTGGTGGGTCTCGGCACGGTGAGTGTACCCCACAGGAATACCATAAGGGGCAATGGCAGCGAGAGGATTGTGGCCGACTTGATCTGGTGCAGGAACACCATAAAGTAGCAAATGAGCTCTGAATGCGACATCAGCGAGTAGTAGATGGCGATACACAGTTGCACTATCGGCGGCTGGTCCGCGGCGCTCAGCTCGTGTTGCGAGTCCGAGTCCGACTCGTCCACGAGGACACCGCTAGAGGGCACAAGTGTTCACAGCCGATGGAGGTTACAGAGGTCAGATACCCATGTTATAACAAATGATCCAAGACCGGCAGCTTCTTGAAGATACTGTTTGTAGGTATTATTTCAAGGTCCATAATTTATTATTGGTTTAAAAGACCCAAATAAATACAACAAAGAGATAAATCATAGTTTTGAATGACATGCACCACCGGTAACTCACATAAATACTTGTCAATACTGTGATATAACAATTAGCTTATAGCATGCCCAAAGTTTCAGGAATAGCAAACAAACATTAATAAGAATACTAAAATATGCCACAGTCATATATGAATGATAATCATTCAGTCATTAGCGGAAAAAGTAAAGAGTTAGCAGCTACATAATCACAAATAAGTGGCACTATTGTAGACTCAAATAACAGCACAGCATTGTATTGCCCTACTAAATTTTAAAATAAAGTATCATAGATTTACAGTAGCCTCATGACTTCTTTGGTGCTGACTGACAGCTCACAGCTCACTTCTGACAGTCAACATTTAGGTATATACCTGAATTTTGACTGTCAGAAGTGACAGCTGCTAAACACATGTTTTTGCAGATCAAATGGTTTGGCGTAGTGATACATAATTTGGCCCAGCAACTTTTCAAAGCCGTCAGCTGTGAGCTGTGAGCTGTCAGTCGGCACCAAAGAAGCCACGGGGCTACTGCAATTGTGTTCAAAAAGAAGAAACTTAGACCTAATTGGCCAATGGAATAGTAAAGAGAAATTGTTATGACTAGAGGGTGCATAGAGGAATGGGTGATTAGTCAGTGGTGGTAGTGATAAGAAGTGTGCCTTATTGAGTGGTCCAGAGGAAGTATGTTCTGATGAGCAAGAGAAGCAGCCAGAAGACAGTTATGGTCAGTTAAATAAATATGATACGGCAAACAGACGTTATTTTGGTTTTCGAGCGAGGCCGGGTCAGAAGGTCCACGGATGTTACCAAGAACAAGAGACAGGAACAAAGAGAGCACAGAGATGGATCCAGCCACTGAGGTACAGACATTTACCTGCCAGAGTCAAGTCCCCGCTCCAAGCTCGGGGCCACCAGCCTGATCTCTGGGACACCCTGGCTCTCCTCCGTCAGCCTGTGGGAGGGGGTACACAAACTACCAACTTGACAAACACACACACACCTACCAACACATTACTGGCATAACTAGTTGCAAATACAAAAGGATAAGATGTTTAAGTTGGCCATGCTGATGTTGAGATGAAAGCAACCAGCGCCCCCTCCCTCACCCCCGTCCCCCCCATCCTCATGGAACAGAGTGCTTCACTCAACCTACTGGAAGCATTGTGACATTAGTGAAAATTCCAACAAATTATGTCTCATTTCATTGCTGTACAATGTGCCTCATCAATTATTTATACATCTTTTAGTAAAATACACTAAGGTTATTGAATGACTCAAATTTAATATATTTTATAGTTAAAAGATGAATAAAAATTCAAGAGGTTTTAATTTCGTTGTCAGAACACTACGATATCTGGGCGTGACTATTATACACAATAACAACCATAAGACCAGTCTTTGGTGGTCACATGGTCTCTAATGCGCCACTCTCACAATAGTTTGAACTGAGGGTGGTTTTCCTCTCCACCAGGGGGGTGAGGGGGTGACAAAGGGGGTGATTGCCTCGGGCCTCACATTCCGGGGGGCCACATTTCCCCAAAAATTCAATTATACAGTTATTCTAAATCTTGCATCAAATAGTGTACAGATAATTAACAGCAATAAGTATTCGCTTAGTGATAGAGTTGCAGTCCATATCCCTGAAAACCCCAACTGTATGTAATTTAAGACTAACGTTACTCGAGTAATGTGCTGTAGTCCAGTAGAGTACGCCACCATAGTGCTACCGCTGTAGGTCTACAGACAACTAACAGTGCAACAGTGCACCGCGTCTTACTACCCATTTGGGTTATATGCTTAAGTACTAATTACGCTAATGGATTAGTAATCCCCTCCTTCACCTCTGACAAGACATCTTGTGAACGTGAGGAATGCCAGGCCTCCACCGTGGTTCGGATTCCACGTTAAACTGTATACTGTAGGTCCTCCATTTCATCTCACAATCACCCTACCATTACACATTAGCGTAAGTGTGTATAACCCAAACGGGTAGTAAGGCGCAGTGATGATGATAATAATAATAATAATAATAATAATAATAAGTAATTGGGAAGGTTGAATTTAGAAGAAGTGAATCCACATTTGCGTGGAGGGAGAGTGGAAAACCATTTATGAAAAAGAAAAAAAACTAGTTCACCCGACTGAGATTCGAACCTCGATCTCCTCGTCCTCGGCAATCGAGCTCAACATGACTACCGCGTTAACTAACTACGCCACCGAGGCGGTTTTTTTACATTTGTTAACTTAATTAGATTGATTGTTTATATTTAATAAAGTACAGTCATTTAACGAGTTGATCAATATTACATAAAACATGAGAAATTATTAAGTAACATAACACAGTGCTACTTGTTACTTTGACTCCCCTGTGTCTCTCCCTTTAGAACAGTCGGGTGGACAGGAACAGGATTGCAGTCTCTTTCCACCACAACACTGGCATTGCAGTCAACATAAGTTACTAATATAGCCTCCTAATGGCTCCAATAACAAACATTCTCGCCCACAAATCCTTGTAAAGTGCCAGTTATGTCTGATTAAATATGGTACACTATGTTTATAGTATGCGCTGAAAATCCTGTCCACCATTTTCTAGGCACAAAAGAGCCCTCTTCACTTTATCGACAAACAGCAATAACTATTATGTGAAATATTTCCCAATAGCTACTGGTGGAGAAACTTTTTTATCACTTTTTACCCTTTGTCTACCTGTTACAGCTCCGGTTTTCAACTTTTTTTAAAAACCAAGGCATATTCAATAAGGCATTAATATTGTCAAGGCACACCATCATTTTTTATAAGGAGAGATTTGATCATTTAAATAATTATTATTAAGATTGTGTTCAAAATTGAAATAGTTAAAGTTATAGTAATTATGTTTATGGTGGATTTTAAAATATTTATTTTGATTCCTCAACTATTGTTGTTATTTTATGCTAATTTTTGATGTTCTCCAAACTCCTGCAGCACACTTGCAGACCCTTGACTACACACTAATGTGATGTGACACACCGGTTGAAAAACACTGTTAGGTAACAAGCTTAGCCTACATTACTCTACTAATGTGTAACTTATAAGATAGGTCGGAAGAAAGCAGCGCTATACAATTAAGTACATTTGCAAGTCAAAGCTTGGAGAATGAATGAATATAATTACGGAGATCAGATGTAACTCAATCATATTCAAATACATTGAAAACTGACAAACACCTGGACGCAGGAATCGATCCCAGAACCTTTGGCTTAGTGTGCCACTACTCTAACCACTGAACTATCCAGGCATCGTCCCATCCCCAGAGTCTTCCATCTTGAATCACTTGGAATGGAAAAAATATTGGTACTAATGGCAGCATAAAACTACAAACACGTCTCCAATGATATCTCTTGGTAGCGGATGATATCCACACATCCATCACAGATTCTGCCTTAAGATTATGAGTGAAGAATGACCCTGAATATGGGACGAACCCCGGTTAGCTCAGTGGTATGGTAGGGCAAAGGTCCTTGGTTCAATCCCCGTGTCCAGGTGCTATTTTTCAATCTATTCAGATTATAAGATAGCGCCATTGTAAGAGCGATACCATCCGAGACAATGATCAAGTTCCAGATGTTCCTAACAGTTCTAGAACAGTCCCGAGCACCGTCAACGGGAGCCGAGGGACGGGGGAAGATCTCACCTGTTGATGGATCCTACAGGAGCAGCCAACAAGTCCTCCGAGGAGTGGACGGGAGAGCTCCGAGCCTGAGGCTGGTCGAGTCGAGGCGTCTTCATGCTAACATCAGCAACACAAGATGCTCATTCCAGCCCCAACAGAGTTTGTTGGTGGTGGTGAGAACAGGTCATAGCTATGTCAGTCGTCTCCATAGGGGGACACGCACACCAAGGTGTCAGTCTAGTAATGTCTGGTTTGCTGGTGACCAGAAGATTGGGGTTCAATTCCCGGCGAGGTGCTTTTTCACAAATACAGGTGCATTTCCTCAATATTCCACCTGACCAGCAATCTGACGATAAAGGTAGTTCAAAGGCGTTATACAAATATATATTATATAATATTTAGCACCGCGTCTTACTACCCGTTCGGGTTATACGCTTTAAGTACTAATTACTCTAATGGATTAGGAATTGGGAAGGTTGAATTAGAGGAAGTGAACCCGCATTTGCGTGGAGGGAGAGTGGAAAACCATTTAGGAAAAAAAAAACTCAGTTCACCCGACCGAGATTCGAGCCTCGATCTCCCTGTCCTCTGCAGTCGGGCTCAACACGACAAGCGCGTTAACCAAATACGCCACCGAGGCAGCTCAATATATATTAATCAAGATAATGTGTTAGAGATGGGGAAGGTTGAATCAAAATGAATTGTACATACATTTGTGTGGAAGGAGAGTGTAGAACATTTGGAGGGGGTTTATTTCAACCTACTAGGATTCATACTTTGATCCCCTTGTCACCAGCAATCCAGTCAATCGTGAGAGTGAAACCTGAGACTATGCGACCATTGAGCGGATAACGTGAGCACTTCTAGAGTTCAGTAATTTAAAAATAACAAAATGGCTCTTCTCAAACAGGAGTATAGGATAGCATTGTATAATTTCTTACAAAACCAACATCATTTTCTAGTTTGATGTTAACCATGGTGAAATTATCCATCAACATTTTAGTTTATAAACATTCACATAATTATATCATGTATGTTTTTGGATCAAGGTCGGCCCTGTTCTCACCATCACCAATCGCCAACACGCCATCTAACATTACCGGTGTAAATCGAGTGGGCCATGCACCCAAAAAGGACAGGCAAAGCCGTTACCGCAGGAGCCCAGCAATGCCAACATTTAGAATTAAAGGTTGTTCTCAGTTAAATTAAGATTCAGGACCATTTAAAGTGTTTTCTGCAAGTAGTCCCATTGCGAAGCGCGCACAACTACTTCATTAACTTTGTTATTTAATGGTTGAGTATTTGTGCACATGAGTCCGTTTCAAAAGTTTGTTCAGTTAGCTTACAAACTTATTTCAGATTAACATTTAGTAAAATTAAATTTGGAATGAAACTGCTAAGGTGCGGTAACGTCCCCTTGACATTTCAAAAGTATTTTCTATTATAGTGTGCAGTTCAACTACAAGTATGCGCTAAAATACTGACATGTTTATCATGTAACAGCACTGTTTAGTTCAGTTACAAGTATGCACTAAAATACTGACATGTTTGTCATGTAACAGCACTGTTTAGTTCAGTTACAAGTATGCACTATAATAGTGACATGTTTGTCATGTAGTGGTACTCTTGAATCCTTAACCTCGCAATGGTCATGCCAGGAAAGTAGTATAAGGCTGTTAAACTTAAATTGCGGCCAGTACAAAAATTCTCTTGGCTTGAAAGATACGAACACTTATCTTATAATCAAACAATATCAGTTGTAATTTCTTTTATTATTGGTTGATTTAAACTTGAAAATATATTTCTAACAATTTTAACTAAGCCCGTGTAAACCTTCGGAATTTTGAATTCAAATCCAAATCTTTTTAAGATTCGGATTTGATTCAAAATTTGATTCTAAATGTCAAACATGATAAGAGTTATCATAGTAGAGATCCATTATTTGACCTGAATAAAGAAATGCGTGAATTTAGTAATATTTAAAATCCAGTCATTATTTGGACACAAATTATTGGCCTTGATAACATTTAATTGTGGAATTATAGTTTCTTGTCCGATTTGAAACATTTCAAATATGAAATATTTGATTAAGATTCATCAACCATTTTCATTTTAAAATACTCAATCCAATCTTAATTCAAATTAGTAACTAAAGATTTTGATTCAATTGGCACAAGCTTTATTAAAAAAAACTCATCAAAAATTTACGGGTGAAAGGCCCAGCCTCTTAAAGCAGTCAATGTGTGGTCTTACTAGAAACATGCACGGCTATAAAGTGCACAGGTCAAAACAAATAGTAAGCACCCATACATGCTTACAATTCACTTTTACTATATCCAAACACGGGGGCCTGGATTCAATAAAGGGCACAAATATACTCCAGTACAAGTAGAGGAATATCGAAACTTTGCGCCCAAGATAACTCTTTTTTTTACTTGCTCTATTTCTATATCCAATATACAATTAGACAAGGAGAAAAATGGTTGCAAAAATTATTACTACGTCACATTTGTCATAATTAGAATTTATTTTTGGCCAAACCATATGAGAATTTACTTTATTTAAACACTCTAATAAAAATGACAGAAGATACAATAACAGCAGAAGCTGGATAATTTGACATTGGATAATTAAAAAAAATCAGATTATTTGAACCCGCCATGATTCTCCATGAAATTCCTATTTGAATCAATGGTAGAAAATAATATTTAATTTGAATTTTAGAAGGAAAATATTTGGATCGTTTGATGATTTTCATTTGTTAATTTTTTTCTGGTTTGTACTCATTTCAAACTTAACTTAACAATCTTTATTAAATCACAGTTATATGTCAAGAATGTCGAATAAACTTATAGTTAATGATGTAAAGTTAAAGAAAAAGTGGGAAATTCTGCACCAGCGGCGGCCAGGTTGCCTAGAATACGAGACGCGTTGGCTTGTCCTGCATCAATGTAATCACTTAACGCCCTGAATTATTTAACTCTGCTATTTTTGAACATTAATTTTTGCAAGATTTTGTATTTTTTGTTTAGATTTATTTTGTTTTTTATTAAATTGTATGCATGTGTTTTATTTAACATAGCATGCGTATGTTTATATTTAGTATAATTTGAGGTTATTGAGGTGACCGCAGCTTAAATACTCATAAAAACAGTTAACTCAAATACCAAATTTTGGATATTCCGAGTTATTTTAAATATCCCTTAAGCTTTGAATTAAAAAGAAGTTCTTTATTTCTAAACATTTTTAAACTAGCAGTTAAATCAGAGTTGGCATATATCTGTGTGCTTTCCATACACCAAAATAGTTCATTTAGAAGTACTTGTCTAAATTATTAGTTAGCTTTGTTACCACCATTGCTTTATATTGCAACAAATCATCCACTTGCAAGAGGTTTGTTGTTTTACTCCCTTAATCATTAATTGAAGTTCAGTTAACCTCAAATGTACATGATTTAAAAGTTATGGACACAAATAAACGATTCAAAAATTGCTTTCAAACTGCGGCCATTCTTTTTTTAGTGCGCATTACTAAATTGTGTAGGAGAATTAATCTGCTCCCTCCAGTGAATCCAGGCTCTAACGACATGGAAAAAACACACAGACA
Organism: Timema californicum; assembly: GCA_902141385.1. Lineage (NCBI taxonomy): Eukaryota > Metazoa > Arthropoda > Insecta > Phasmatodea > Timematidae > Timema > Timema californicum. The sequence goes on along the minus strand of CABFOW010002557.1, from coordinate 56,928 downwards.
CAAATAAATAAAGGAAACCAACATTTAAAATACTCCCCAGAACATGTTTGCTAATTGCTAGAGCATACAACTCACGTGACTAGATCTACCTCGAGCTGCTGTGAGCTGTCGGAACTGTCCCCCTCAGCGGCCGCCGAGTTCCTAGAACTATACCAACAACTACAAGCTACTCTACTGTACTACAACTACATCAACAACTAGTTCAGGAAACTCTACTCACAAACCGACTAAACATGGCATACTGTGTTGAGGTGTCCTGGGAAGTCATACAACTGTTTTGGTAAATACATTATTTGTGACTTCCTCTAAAAAAGTTACACCATTGGAAGTTTTCCTCATAATATACTCAAGAAGCGAGAGTTCACCACAGGAGGATAGGAATAAGAACCGTTGTTATTTCTAGGTCAAACTAAAATATTTTAGAGTCTGTATCACTTTAAGGAGCTTGGCCATGTTTTCAAATAGTAAAATCTGTATCACCTGTTTCAAGTTCGTAAGAACAGACGAGGGTGGTTTGAAATGATTAGTTAGACAACAAATGTATACAGTTGGATTCAAATAACTTTGTGTTTTAATCTTAAAAAAATTTTAAACGTGAAGAGTGAAATAATCAAATATGTGAGCTTTATAAATATTTATTAACCAAAATTATTTTTAATTCGGAAGAAATTAAGCAATGTGATGATTTTCCTCCAAAATAAAATAGAAAACATAAGAACCAAATTTGGTGTCAAGTATGTGAAGTGCGTTATTGCTATGATTTGAACCAGTTATCTATTGCAAGCAACAAAGACACGTTTGGAGTTGAAAGGGGCAATACTCACATCAACTTCTTGTGGTCGAGCAGAGAGGGCAGAGGCTGCCACACCATCGAGGGCCCATTGCGAGTCCCCTTGCCAAAGTCAGAGTCCTCCTGTGGGGACAGCACATTAACATTGATTTTGAGGTGGAGTGAAAATAAACCCTGATATCTGGAGACTGTATAAATAAACACTCACGGGAACTTAATTATCGACATTTTAGTTATTTAATATGAAATTTCTTAACTTTGTTATTGTTGTTATTATTGTTGTTATTATCGCTATTGTTATTATAGTTATTATTGTTATTATTATTGTTGTTATTATCGTTATTGTTATTATAGTTATTATTGTTATTATTATTGTTATAATTATTATTAGCACCGCGTCTTACTACCTGTTCGGGTTATACGCACTTACGCTGATGTGTAATGGTAGGGTGATTGTGAGATGAAATGGAGGACCTACAGTTTAACGTTGAATCCGAACCACGGTGGAGGCCTGGCATTCCCCACATTCACAAGATGTCTTGTCAGAGGTGAAGGAAGGGTTTGGTAATCAGATAAATCTGTGCCAGGACCGAGGATTGAACCCTGGACCCCCAGTACAGACGTCTGACACCTTACCCCTAGACCGCCAGGTCACCCAACTGACTAAGAAAAGCACAACTTATAAGCTAACTTATATCTAGAACTGACACAACATCCAGTCCCCGGCATTTAAGTTATCACTGTGGAAGGGGAAACTCACATTTCACAAATTATATATTTTTCGGTAATGCCAGGAATCAAGCCCAAAAATCTGAGCTCATTAGGCAGAGATTATATAGACTGAACCAAGGTGTTGGTCAAATTAAGACAATATAGCAAACAACTGCTTCAAATATTCACAGTAGCGGATTTAGGCTTAGGCCCGTGAGGCCCGGGCCTAGGGCGGCAAATTTTGAGGGGCGCCAAAATTTTTAAGATGACTAAAATTAAAAATCGATTGGGTTTTCTGTAAACTGTAAGACCAAATTTTAAAGTTTATTTTATTGCGCTCTTACTATCAAAACATAGTACCATTTTGAGGGTAGAATTTCTTTGTTAAAATAATTAATTGATATTTTCGCACAGACGAAAGCAAGAAAAAAATTTATTATATGATTAATCAGATAAAAATAATTTATATTTTAATTACAAGCAATTTATTATTAATTCTATATTTAATTGTTATGTTAAAAAAATAAATGTTTAATTTATACCCTAATTAGATTTCTTATTATTATTGTTATTATTTTCATTATTTTATACACACACACATATATGTATATATATGTTTATATATATATATATGTTTATATATACATATATATGTGCGCCATATCGTCTCGGGCCTAGGGCGTCCTCAAACCTAAATCCGCTACTGAATATTCACAGATAATCTGTAGATAAGGGAAGTAATGATTGTAACAATATTGACTCTAAAGAATCATTAATCGTCTCAGACAACTTGTCTTCTATTCCGGTGAAAACACCTGTTTGGAATCCTCGTTAAGGAAGGCCCGGGAATGCTACGCTCAACAAGTCCCACACGCGTAACCTTACCTTGAGCATCTTCTTCTCTAGGGCAAGCATCCTGACGACGTAGCGATAGTCCCGGGAGTTTCTGTTGAGGTACTTCGTGATGGTGACCATGGCGGATTCTAGGAATGCCCAGATGAACTTTATGTACATCCAGATCTTGGTCCAAACGTTCGTCTCCTCATCTGGACAGCAAGTATTACCAACATTACCATGGTATCGTGTAGTGAGCCAGAGCTCTGGACACTCGCCTGGAGGTTTGTTCGAGGGGTCTACAGACTCACCTGGAGGTTTGGTCGAGGATCTACAGACTCACCTGGAGGTTTGATCGAGGAATCTACAGACTCACCTGGAGGTTTGGCCGAGGGATCTACAGACTCACCTGGAGGTTTGGTCGAGGGTCTACAGATCTCACCTGGAGGTTTGGTTGAGGATCTACAGACTCACCTGGAGGTTTGGTTGAGGATCTACAGACTCACCTGGAGGTTTGGTTGAGGACCTACAGACTCACCTGGAGGTTTGGTCGAGGGATTTACACACTCACCTGGAGGGTTGGTTGAGGATCTACAGACTCACCTAGAGGTTTGGTCAGGGGCTCTGTGAACTCACCAGGAGGTTTGGTCGGCCTGTCCAACTCTGAAACTGACCCTGGGTCCGAGCTGGGTGGGGAATGGTCAGGTGCTTTATGGTCCCCTGGTTTGACTCTCCTCCCCTCCACAGATTCATAGCTGTCCTTGCTCTCTGCAGGGGATGGCTCCAACTGCTGCTGCGGACACAGGGACATTAGCGGCTGGGCTTCTGTCCAGATCTCTGCATATGAACATGTTGTGTTTCCACCTATACTCCTAGCGACTAAACTGTCTGTTGCGCGCGTCACACCAAGTGGAGAACTCAGAAGGATATAAGAAGACCACACTAGTGTGCAAGAGGGAGCCTCAGCTACAGGAAATACACAAATGACTCACTAATATAATAGAAAGTGGCACTAGTCAAATGGAGTCAAATCAGTTCTAGAACTATTCCAGAGAACTGTATTGAGAGTTTATTTCTTATTTGAAATATCTAACGTGAACTTTCTGAGCCAATTGTTTTATCAGCGCACAGATTATAAACTAACTTAAATTTAGAACAGACACAAGATCCAACCCTCGACCCCGTTAGCCTGTTAATTCATCCTTGTGAAATGGAAAACGACATTTCACCTCTGATGGGAACTAAGCACAGGACCCTTAGCTCAGTAGGCAGATGCCCCACCAATCGAGATCTCTCTTTGGCAATGCATCTTACTACCCATTCAGAATATGTGCTTATGTGCTAACTATGCTAATGTATCGGGGATGAGAAAGGGGGAATTTAGAGGATGAGTATCATAATTTTCACGGAGAGAGGGTGAAAAGCCCTTAAGGAAAAAAAAACACCCTCAATAAACATGGCCAAGATTCAAACTCTTGACCTCTGTGTCATCGACAGTTCAGAGTATTGTGAGAGTGAAGCCCGGGACCATTTGACCTTTGGAGCAGTTCCGACTGAGATAAGGGGTGGCTCGCGGGGAGAGCTGATAGCTCCGCCGCTACATTTGTCTCAAACTCCTCGAGGAGAATACCTACATTCAGAATTATTATTCAAGTGGAACATTACAAAAGGAGAAACAAAACCCACAGGTATAAAAATGTTTAATTAAATCAGCTTAGTTTGTGCTTTTATATTATAGTCTGTGATTTTGACAGAACAATAACACAATTTCATAAATGAATAACATGGTATAAATTAGGAGGGATAGCCAGCACACTTACCTAGGTGATACTGGAGTAGAAATTGTTCAGATATAACACTAAAAAACACATAAACACATTTTTAAGGACAAGCTTTCATTGTCACAGACAGCTTCATCAGGTCAGGAGAGTAGACTGATTAGTGTTCTATCTAAACAATTTATACTCCAGTATCACCAAGGTAAGTGTGCTGGCTATCCCTCCTAATTTATACCATGATTTAGCCTAGTGCTCTATACCACATAAATGAATAACAAAATCTCCTTTGATTTACGAGTTTTAGACTTGAGGTGGGACACGAGAAAATACCAGTATTTTCCAGCAAAACTTTTTTTAACCAAAATAAATTAAATATTGCTCCTGCAGAAACAAAGAGTTCAACTATCTACAAACAGTGATATCAACAGTTGTTGAATAGCTGTCAAGAGCATATCAACATTTGACAAGAAAATATTTAAATGAAAAGGAAAAGTTATCATTAAATTCTATCAGGACAATCTTAACAGATATTCAACAAATGAGTAGCCTATTTAAAAAAAAATTGAGCTATGTATCATTTCCTATAGTTTCTTAGGAGCTTAATCGAAATGTGCCCATTTTCTTCCAAAACATACTATTTCTTATATAAAATCATGTTTGAAAATTAAGTTTGATTCCAAACGCTACTATTCAGTGGACTAAAAATCTGGACTTTTGTTTTCAAAATGTGCTATTTATTTTCATTTCCAAAACCTGCTAATTATGCACTATGATAATGAATGTATTGACTTTTGTTTACAAAACGTGCTATTATTATCAATCAAGATGGTAGCTGTTGCCAATCAATGATCTTGAGTCCCACTGTTTTATACTTATTATGAACACAAGGAAAGATGGGTCTACTTATATTTAGAGAAGATTAGTATGTTAAGTTTGGTAAGCCTGTAATCCTCTCCCATACCCCCACCCTCACAATGTTAGAGGAAAAAAGGTTGTTTGTTGTTTGTTGGTAAAACGTGACTTCTCGCTGTTTTTCTTTAAATTTATGTTACAAAAGTATTTAAATACTTTTTTTATAATCCAATAATTAGAAAATATAAAAAGTGCATTTAAGTATGATTTTGTTTCAAAAAAATTCTCTATTTTAGTATAAAATACATCACATCAAAAAACTGATATTACTGTTGATATTATCATGTGTTCCACTGGAGAATAATCGATTAATTTTTTATTTTTTTATTAGCACCACGTCTTACTACCCGTTCGGGTTGTACGCACTCACGCTACTGTGTAATGGTAGGGTGATTGGGAGATGAAATTGGAGACCTACAGTTTAACGTGGGATCCGAACCACGGTGGAGGCCTGGCATTCCCCACATTCACAAGATGTCTTGTCAGAGGTGAAGGAAGGGTTTGGTAATCAGATAAATCTGTGCCGGGACCGAGGATTGAACCCCGG
>CABFOW010002557.1:18439-31784 GCA_902141385.1 Timema californicum | reverse complement strand
TGTTCTAAGGAGTGTCGTGAACTGTTCTAAGGAGTGTCGTGAACTGTTCTAAGGAGTGTCGTGAACTGTTCTAAGGAGTGTCATGAACTGTTCTAAGGAGTGTCGTGAACTGTTGTAAGGAGTGTCGTGAACTGTTCTAAAGAGTGTTGTGAACTGTTCTAAAGAGTGTCTGAACTGTTCTAAAGAGTGTTGTGAAGTGTTCTAAAGAGTGTTGTGAACTGTTCTAAGGAGTGTTGTGAACTGTTCTAAGGACTGTCGTGAACTGTTCTAAGGAGTGTCGTGAACTGCTCTAAGGAGTGTCATTGAATATTCTAAAGAGTGTCATGAAATGTTCTAAAGAGTGTCTGAACTGTTCTAAGGAGTGTCGTGAACTGTTCTAAAGAGTGTTGTGAACTGTTCTAAGGAGTGTCATTGAATATTCTAAAGAGTGTCATGAAATGTTCTAAAGAGTGTCAGAACTGTTCTAAGGAGTGTCGTGAACTGTTCTAAAGAGTGTTGTGAACTGTTCTAAGGAGTGTCATTAAATATTCTAAAGAGTGTCATGAAATGTTCTAAAGAGTGTCATGAAATGTTCTAAAGAGTGTCATGAAATGTTCTAAAGAGTGTCATGAACTGCTCTAAAGAGTGTTTGAACTGTTCTAAGGAGTGTCTGAATTGTTCTAAAAAGTGTCTGAACTGTTCTAAGGAGTGATGTGAACTGTTCTAAGGAGTGTATGAATTGTTCTAAAGAGTGTCTGAACTGTTCTAAGGAGTGACGTGAACTGCTCTAAAGAGTGTTTGAACTGTTCTAAGGAGTGTCGTAAACTGCTCTAAAGAGTGACGTGAACTGTTCTAAAGAGTGCCGTGAACTGCTCTAAAGAGTGTTTGAACTGTTCTAAAGAGTGACGTGAACTGCTCTAAAGAGTGTTTGAACTGTTCTAAAGAGTGACATGAACTGTTCTAAAGAGTGACGTGAACTGTTCTAAAGAGTGCTGTGAACTGCTCTAAGGAGTGCCGTGAACTGCTCTAAGGAGTGCCGTGAACTGCTCTAAGGAGTGTCGTGAACTGTTCTAAAGAGTGCCGTGAACTGTTCTAAAGAGTGTCATGAAATGTCACAGCTAGCCCTCGTGGAGAAAGACGTGTTTACCTCGACCCCGAACTTGTAGAAGCCATAGTTGAACAGGAACATCAGACAGGACTTGATGTTGTCATCCGTGTGGACTCTCTGGATCTGAGGGAAGATGACGGTTGGCCTCATGAGGCAAGCTCCATCCATGTGCCGCCGGTACATCTGGCGTATATCCACCACCGCCAAGATGGTGGCAAGTACTATCAGACCTAGAATAGTAGGGACTTAAATTGTACTATAATATATCACTAGACAAAAATATATTAAATATCATCTTATTCTCTTTTAAGAAGTGTACAAAGTCCGCATTTTTAATTTTAAAAAACCTGAAATCCACTTTGGTGGCCGCATAGTCTAAGGTGTCACTCTCGCAATAGACTGGACTGCTGATGATATGGAGAGTGGGGTGTCGGGTGTATTGACCGTATTTTTCCTTAAATGATTTCCCCCTCTCTCTCTCTCTCTACACACACACACTCACACACACACACACACACAACTGTGGCTACACTTCCTCTAAATTCAACCTCTCTCATCCCTAGCCCATTATTGTAATTAATACATGTGTTAATAGCCTGAACATGTAGTAAAACGCGGTGCAAAAAAAACCTGTATCCAATTTAGGAAATATTTTCAAAATCAAATCAAAGATCAAATATTTTTGTCAGTTGTTTTATGCCGTAAAACATAATTATTATATGATATGATTATTTATTTAACTTTACTCACTAAAATCATTCAGAAAAAGTTTTATGTTTGTTTATGTTTGTAATATTTCATTCTAATCAGATAAATTCAACTAGTGTTCTTAATTTTACATATAAATACTAGTTTTATGTGAATACAACGGCTCAGAACAGCGGTAATTGAACACAAATGGGTATTTTATTTCGGCTGTCAATATTTTATTGATTACGCTTTTTAGCTTTCCTAACTAGATTTTTTTTCCTCACAGTAAAGTCGAATATGATATTCTTTTGGGTTAGGTCTTTTTGAAGCTTCACACCCCTTTACTTTCTTTCAAGTACTTGGATATCAGAAATTAAATTTAAATATAATAATAATATTTAGCACAGCGTCTTACTACCCATTCGGGCTATACGCTTTAAGTACTAATTACTCTAATGGATTAGGAATTGGGAAGATTGAATTAGAGGAAGGGAACCCACATATGCGTGGAGGGAGAGTGGAAAACCATTTAGGAAAAACCACCCCCAGTTCACCTGACCGAGATTCGAACCACGATCTCCCCGTCCTCAGCAGTAGAGCTCAACACGACAAGCGCGTTAGCCAACTACGCCTACCGAGAATTAAATCTAAAATAAAATCAGATGAGGAGAGTTTTTAGTGAGGTATGTCTAGAAACTGGCTGAAAAATCACAGTGTGTAAAATGAAGAGGTTGAGGCAAAACATGATAACCCTAATTCATTTAAATGGAATATTTTCACTATTTAAACTTCTATAAGATCATAAATTCTAGCTTTATGAAATAGGTGAAATATTCATGGATATTGGTTATCTTAAAAGTCTTGACCGACTATAAAAACAACTTGTTGTTCAAGTGATATGCAGCCAGAAATCAATGCTAACAGTGGCGTGACAGAGTAGGCTTGGGCAAGATTTATTTTTCGGCCCCCTTTCCCAAGTCATCTAACACCTTAATAAATGTTATAAGAAAAATTAATGGTCTTAAATAATTACTAATTTAGTAATCACACTTTATAATGACCATTTTAGCGTCAGTTTTGTGCTGGGCTTGATTGCATGAAGATTTAGAAAGATTCTGAGCAATTTAAAAACGGATGAAATAATTGAAATAATGCCATAGATTAGTTATAACTTACAACATTTTCTGATAAATTTTCAATAATCAGGACATAAGTTATTTGATTAAAATTATTTACACCAAATTTATAATAATTTAACGTTCCCATTTGTAGGCCCCTTTATACCATTAGGCCCTTTTGCATTGCAGGTTCTGCTGGCCTGGGTGTTACCCCACTGACTGCTAACATATTTTGTCGTCAAATGAGGGTTATGTTTATGCCCCGACCATCGCAAGCCCTGGAATATTTCTCCTGTTCTCTATTCGCCCCTTGTTGCCTAGCTTATAATCAGGAGCGGTAACAGTGTGGCCAACCTACCGATGTAGCCTTTGAGCAGGTCTGGGAGGGTTCGAATCTTGCTAGTTTTCTGTAGTCCCACCCAGTCGGCATCGTTCAAAGGCCTCTCTTCTGGGGGACTTGGGACCAGGTGAGTGTCCTAGGCACAACAAGGGTAACGTTAGAACAACTGGTAAAATTTGACTCAAACTGGAAATTCCTAATCCCGCCACATCCCTGAAACCAACCTCAACTCGTTAAAAGGGATCATCTTGAGCAGGTCTCAGAGTGAGACAAAGGAGCTCGATAAGTTGTGTGTGTGAGAAACTGTACAAAAAGCGGTTGTGACACCTGCAGACACTGCGTGTTCACATGTGTGAGACCAAGGGGGAGAGCGGGCTCACCGTGCAATTGACGTTGTACTCGTCATGTTTGAAGAAGTCTATTTGGTAGATCATGTTGGTGAGCAGTAACAGTGAGATGAGGACAGAGACGATGTGGGTCACCACCATGAGGACGTTCCTCCCAAACGACATGGCCGCCACCACGAGGACAACCAGCAACAGGTGTAGGGCGCATACCTGCCAACATAACAAATATCAAACCTGGGGAAAGGATCATGCATGATGTTGGGTATGTGTACACCGTACACACATGAGAACCACAGATAACATCATGATGTTGATATACGTACATCGTACACACACATGAGAACCACAGATAACATCAAGATGTTGACATACGTACATCGTACACACACATGAGAACCACAGATAACATCAAGATGTTGATATACGTACATCGTACACACATGAGAAACACATGAGAGCATCAAGATCTTGATATACGTACATCGTACACACACATGAGAACCACAGATAACATCATGATCTTGATGAGATGAAGTTCTAGGAAACACCAGAACAACTCGACGACAGCGCCGAGTCGGGACTTGAGCTCCGCCATTAGTTGAACCAGTTCCGCCTTGGTGACATCTGGAACAGGTTGATACAGTTGAGATATGCTGCACGGGGGGCGGGGGGCTAGGACACCATTTCTCGAGGGGACAGTCGACTCTACAGCTGTACTCTACTCTTACAGCAGCTGTCAAGTTACAAGTCCTCCACATGCAGCTTGAAGATGCGGTGGATCATTACAGCAGAGTAAAACTGTCAAGGTCATTGTATCAAATGTTACCAGTATTAAAATAATGTGACACGTCAATCCTGAGCTTACAAGAGGTTTGATTTATCATCACGTATTACTACCCATTCGGGCCACACATCATTGTTATAATTACAGTAATGTGTTGAGGATGAAGAAGGCTGCATTCAGAAGAAGTGTACCTGCATTTGTGTTTTAAAACAAGAGTAAATCATTTAGTACAAACTACTCTCAATATAACTGAACACGATTCAAACCCACTTCTCCCCGTCGTGTGTAGTGAATGACACCGCAGATCATGTGACCACTAAAGCGGGTTAGCAAGAGTTGTTCTACTTACGCTTGAGTGTTCGAAGTGAGGGCAAGACATTGACTGGGACATCAGTGGGGTCATCTGGTTCTGCCCCCTGGGGTCCTGCACTACCCTCAGACTTGTAGTTGTTGGAGCCCTGGGAGGCCCGCCCCGCACTCATGCTCCTAGAAACACAATCCTCCAACTAAGGCTAGGAGACAAGCAGAGTATCGCTTAGCAAGTGCATTACTTCAATGTGAGATACACTATTTCTAGTTGTGTTAACAGTGAGATACACTTGTCCTAGTTGTGCTCACAGTGAGATACACTTGTCCTAGTGGTGTTAACAGTGAGATACACTTGTCCTAGTTGTGTTAACAGTGAGATACACTTGTCCTAGTGGTGTTAACAGTGAGATACACTTGTCCTAGTTGTGTTCACAGTGAGATACACTTGTCCTAGTTGTGTTCACAGTCATATGCACTTGTCCTAGTTGTGTTAACAGTGAGATACACTTGTTCTAGTTGTGTTCACAGTCAGATACACTTGTCCTAGTTGTGTTCACAGTCAGATACACTTGTCCTAGTTGTGTTCACAGTCATATACACATGTCCTAGTTGTGTTAACAGTGAGATACACTTGTTCTAGTTGTGCTCACAGTCAGATACACTTGTTCTAGTTGTGCTCACAGTGAGATACACTTGTTCTAGTTGTGCTCATAGTAAGATACACTTGTCCTAGTTGTGTTAACAGTGAGATACACTTGTTCTAGTTGTGCTCACAGTGAGATACACTTGTTCTAGTTGTGCTCACAGTCAGATACACTTGTCCTAGTTGCGTTCACTCACCTGCTCTTGATGTCGGAGATGGCCAGGAAGTCCTTGTGGTAGTAGTGAAGCTGGATGACGGTGATGACGAGGAAGAAGGCGGGGGACAGCAGTCGGACAAACAGGTCCCCGGTCTGGTACGTCTCCAGACCCAGATCCTGCTGGCTACAAACATCCAGGGGCAGCTTATCACACCACATGACTGCCATGCTAACAGCTCTATATCTTCACTTGATAGACTGGTATTTAACTTATGTACTTGGGCAGTTTAACAAACCTTGTTGTTAGTTAACAGGCGGCCCAGAGCCAGAGATCAGATCAACAACCAACATACAACAGATATTATCGAAACACAAAGGGGCTTCTTCTTTGGGAGGAGTGTCCAACAATGACATAACTAATGGGGGGTTTGGGGGGTGAAGCTTCAAAAACGTCAACTTTGCTTCAAAAAAATATCAGCTTCGATTTTGCTTTGAAAAAACCTTCTTTCATTATTACAAAGCCTCACCAATTAAAATAATGACAGCTAAAATGCCCAATTATATTCAATTATTTTCATCCTGAGCTGTTGGGTGCACTACAAATTAATATTCATTTTCTTAATTAAAATATAATGTTGTGATAATAACTTGAATTATCAGATTAGAATGAAATATTTCAAACAATTGGTAATAAAACATTTTATAAATTACTCTATTATTCAAAGTTATAGAAATAACCCCAATATATACATTTTTAAAGGATAAAACCCTTAACAAAAGATATTCAAACTATTTGGCTTCGAGAATATTTCATATCTTCAATTTGGGTTCACTTCAAATCGAAAAAAAGGGAACTTCACACCCATAATAAAAAACAATTAAAGGCTGTTAACAGGGCCAATGTGTAGAGCTTGCCCTTGTGATCTCATATCATCATTAGTCAAATCCAACCCTCTCCTGTACCATTTTATTCCTTGTAAAGTCAAACAATTAAACATACACCTCTAATGAGAGAGCAGATGGGCCGCTGGACCCTTACTCACATGTTCTTGGGGACACCGAGATACACTTCCCAGTACTCGGGGAAGTTGTCAAACTGGTACGTGTAGATGAGTACCAGGATCGACATGGAATACAGGATCACTGTCAGCCAGAACGCATACATCATCTTGCGCCAGAATTGGTACGATACCTACAATCACAACACATCACCTCGTACAGTACTTGCAATCACAGCGACACGTCCTCTCTTAAGACCAAGTGAAGCTCGCGACTGTCTAGTTGCCATTTCTCCGATGGAGCCAAGGCCACGGACATTGCGTCACAAGGGGGGAGTCTAACCTGGAATGTTAGAATGAAGACCAGGAACAGAGCCATGTAGATGATGCGAAGGACGGTCATGCGAGTCCCCACGAAGCTGATGCCGAACAGCATGATGGCCACAACCCAGATCCAGAATTTGGTGAAGAAAGCCTGAAGGCACGCGCCTAGCTTTGTCATGAATGGACTGGGCTGAGGTTCCGAAGACATGGAGAACCCTGGACACAAAACTACAGTTTAAACAGCGGCAGCGTCGGTAAAATATTAAGAGAAATTTGTCAAATGAACGTTGAATGCCTGGCAGTTGCACATTTTTATTTCCCACTCCTAAGACTTCCAGTTAAGTGGGGATTCACCCTTCAAGTCTTAGAATCCTCAAATGCTTCAAGAGATTAGAAGACTCCAGTTAAGTGAGGATTCACCCTTCAAGTCTTAGAATCCTCAAATGCTTCATGAGATTAGAAGACTCCAGTTAAGTGGGGATTCACCCTTCAAGTCTTAGAACCCTCAAATGCTTCATGAGATTAGAAGACCCGAAAATATTAGAGATTAGATTTTTTTTCCCCCTCATTTTGAGTGATAATGATTTTTAGAGCTATTATAAAGCTCACTAATAGTTTATCCCAACATAGTTATGGGACAAACATAAAAAAAAAGACCCCAGACCTTTAAATTAATCACTTATTTTTAGCATTGCTTCTCATTACTCATACGCTTGTGTACTAATTACGCTAATGGCTTAGAAATTAGTAAGGTTGAGTTTATAGGAAGTGTACCTAAATTTGCGAGGGGAGAGCATTTGAAAGCTCTTAGGAAAAACGACCTTTAGTAAACCCAATCAGGAATGAACCAGGATCTCCTTGTTATCAGCAGTCTAGTCTATTTTAGGAGTAGCACCTTATACCATTTGGCCACCAAGTGGGTAATTTACCACTTAGTGAGAACAAAACGAGAATTGAAGAATGATAAAATACAAACGTGGAAAAATAAAATGTATTATGTTTCTTAAAATTCAAATTGAGATTCGAGAAACGAGAATGACAGGTAAAACAAAGGTACGGATTTGACCGATTTCTAATCTAATTCTAACATTCCCAGGGATGTTAATATTCAGTAATGAACTGTGTGACTTGCGCCAGCCGTGGGATGCTGGGAAATGGCTTGTGTTACAGAGCTACAACTCAGGGATCTTCACCTCCCCCTACTATTACCTTCACCCAGGACACGCGCAAGGAGGGACATAATGTAACGAGGTGTAGAGGACAGACAGACAGACAGACAGACAGACCCCTGGTGGCGGCTCCGACGGTGATCTGTAGAGGAGCCACCATGTCCTCCAGCGTAGAGGAGCTCCGCTGTTCAAACCTCTCCTGCATGAATTGTCTGAGAGTGGTCCAGAACATGATCGTGTACAGGCTCTGGAACACAACATTGTTGGAAAGAGTTCCTTCCGTTTCATTAATTAATTTTAGACTCTTAAATTATTATTATTATTATTAGCATCGCGTCTTACTACCCGTTCAGGTTATACGCACTTACGCTAATGTGCAATGGTAGGGTGATTGTGAGATGAAATGAAGGACCTACAGTTTAACGTGGAATCCGAACCACGGTGGAGGCCTGGCATTCCTCACATTCACAAGATGTCTTGTCAGAGGTGAAGGAAGGGTTTGTTAATCAGATAAATCTTTGCCGGGACCGAGGATTGAACCCCGGCCGCCAGCATAGAAGTCTGACACCTTACCCCTAGACCACCAGGTCACCTAGACTCTTAAAGAATTAACAGATGAGAACTTAATAATAATAATATTTAGCACCGCGTCTTACTACCCGTTCGGGTTATACGCTTTAAGTACTAATTACTCTAATGGATTAGGAATTGGGGAGGTTGAATTAGAGGAAGTGAACCCGCATTTGCGTGGAGGGAGAGTGGAAAACCATTTAGGAAAAACCACCCCCAGTTCACCCGACCGAGATTCGAACCTCGATCTCCCCGTCCTCGGCATCCTAGCTCAACACGACTAGCGCGTTAGCTAACTACGCTACCGAGGCGGGTCAGATGAGAACTTGACTACGTTCTTTGTCTCATAGTAAAAAGCAAATTAAATCATGACACACAATAATAACAACGTAACGACGCGTGTTGGCGGTCGAGAGTGTCTCACCTTGACGAGTATCGGCCTGATGGGAAGGTAGAGAGCTTTGACGAAGCCGATCTGCTTCAGGTTGAAGCCCTCCACCTTCTGGGGCAGCTCGGCCTCTGTGAGGTCCATGCTGTAGATGTACTGGGACAGGAGCAGGAACAGGGCGTAGAAGACAAGGAACGGGGAACAGCGGAGCATGCTTCGTCGCTGGTTAGGGACGATCCATAGGACACTCGCCCACAGGAGCAGGACAAAGGTGAGCCAGCTGTGGTACGTGATGCTCCACGCCTGGACAGATATCACACATCACACATGTTAGCTTATGAAGGGGAGCTCTGATGGGCAAATACACAACAAATTGTGAATGGGGGCGAGGGGGGGGGGCGACAATAAGTCTTCTAAACAAACAAATTTTCACATATGACATCACCTTAACTCAGCCGGTAGCATGTCTGCCTACCGAGCTAGGTGCCCTGGGTTTGAGTCCTGGCATGACAAAAAATGTTATCATTGGTGAAATGTGGACTTCCCTGTTGACAGCACTGAATTGTTGGCGGAGGCTGGACATTGTTTATTTTCTAGATTTAAATTAGTTTTATTATTATTATTATTATTATTAGCACCGCGTCTTACTACCCGTTCGGGTTGTACGCACTTAAGCTAATGTGTAATGTTAGGGTGATTGTGAGATGAAATGAAGGACCTACAGTTTAACGTGTGATCCGAACCACGGTGGAGGCCTGGCATTCCCCACATTCACAAGATGTCTTGTCAGAGGTGAAGGAAGGGTTTGTTAATCAGATAAATCTGTGCCGGGACCGAGGATTGAACCCCGGCTGCCAGCACAGAAGTCTGACACCTTACCCCTAGACCGCCAGGTCACCCTAAATTAGTTTAGAAGTTGTGTGCTTATATAATCAGTTGGTTCAGAAAGTTCCAGTTAAATACATCAAATAAAGGGGGGGAATATTTGCAGATGGCATTCTGATATAGTATTAGTGTAGATATCTGGGACTTTATAACCTACAAGCATACTGATGTAGCTAAGAACAGAGATTTGCTACAAGAGAGCATTGGAAGTTTATAGAGTTGATGAGCTCTCTTGGATGTACATCCCAGATAGATCAGTCGGTACAGTGGCCGGCACTTTAAGCCAGGTGGGTAGGGTTCAAATCCCTTTCTGGGTGTCATTTTTATATATTTATAGGGTGACCTGGCAGTCTAGGGGTAAGGTGTCAGTCAAACTTCTGTGCTGGCAGCCGGGGTTCAATCCTCGGTCCCGGCACAGATTTAACTGATTACCAAACCCTTCCTTCACCTCTGACAAGACATCTTGTGAATGTGAGGAATGCCAGGCCTCCACCGTGGTTCGGATCCCACGTTAAACTGTAGGTCCTCCATTTCATCTCACAATCACCCTGCCATTACACATTAGCGTAAGTGTGTATAACCCGAACGGGTAGTAAGACGCGGTGCTAATAATAATAATAATAATAATAATAATAAATATATACATATATTTATAAGAATTAAGTATTTTAGTTTATTTTCAGAGTTTTGATGAGAGCCCAAAGAGTGTAGACATTGTTGCAGCCAAGATAGAAGGGAAGTCGTGGGACGGCCGCCTGCCTTATGTTCATAATCTTGTGTTGAGAAAGCCCTCTGTCCTGTATGCATGACCCGGGGACAAAGTAACAGCGTAGCGGTCCAGCTGTGAAAGGTACTTCAACAGACGCTGGTCTAGGACTATACAGTAATAGGCTATTTTACCCATATTTGTGATTTTATGTTCAACTGTTGGTTTTTGAAAATTAATGTACATACCATACGTTGTCATTAAGTCGGCTATAGTAAAGTACACTCTGTTACAATAGAAGGTTACATATAGTCTTACCTTGACATGTTACACTATGGTCCTATATTATAAATTAAGCCATCTTTCAAGCCTGGACAATTTTTTTTTACCAAAGGGCTGTTTTGAGAATTTAAATTTAATAAAGGGCGAAAAAATAAAATAAACATCTTTGGTAGATGCAATTTACTATTATATATAAACATAAAAAAGCTAAACAAAATTAATAATATAAGTTTGTGACTTTCCAATATATTTTTATTATTTATTTGGGGTATTTAACGAGCACTTTCTAAACCAGCTGAATTTACCAGGACATGAGAATTTCTATGAGCGAGAGAGAACGGATCTACCAATTTTGCTGGTAACGTTATTTTCACATACCCTCCAGGTTTCTTTTGCATGCTACAATCAACATGGGACCGACAGCTTTACTTCCCCGTCTAAAGAAGGTGTGCTTAAGATTTTTATCTGTGGGCCTCGATGGGGTTTGAACCCAGGAACGTCAGAGCCTAAGGCGAGAACTTTACCCCAAGACCATCGAGGTCGACGACCCTCCGATAAAACACATATCTCTCATAATTTATGTAATGTCAGGTGTAAATTTAGTATTTGAGATTCTTAAAATGGCTCGGTAATGCCTGATCTTAAGGAGTATTTTTGTTGAGGTTACAGGAAATGTTTGTTCACATAAATAGGTTAGTCCAAAACCAGCTGGCATTTTTCGAACAAGAGCTCGAGTGTTTGCGAATAAAGTAAATCATAAAATGTACACATTTCTTCACGATACCGTAGTTCTCTTGGATCTGGATTACACTGCGGGTCTATCGTCTCGACTTAAAATTCATTCGTTGATTTGTGTCGGAAATAATTTGTATATTTACTGCCATAAGAATGTATTTTTTTAAATTTTGGTATTTCGAAAAATAATTTTGTTTTTTGTAGATAGATAGTTATAGTTTGTGGGTCACATAAAAACAAGTGCCTGGTTATAATTCTCCCAGAGCTGCCATAGTGGAAACATAAAAGGTTTGTTCGTCTAGGGGCGTGTTAATCAAATGTGTGTGCCTCATCATCTTTGAGTATGCAGCCGGCCATAAAAGTTAAAATTATTCTCCCATTTTTGTTTTCTAATAAGTAAAGGTATAAAGTGTAAATAATCAACTAGCATTATGCTTCTCATTGCGATTCAAAGAGACTATCAAACTAATTCTAGATGCAGATGGTCACAATTGAAAAGGGGTCTTCTGGGCTAGAATCTTGCATAGACGAGAGTGGAAATGAGCGAGGATGCAAAGACTCACCATCATAGTTATACTGGTGGCGACATACGAGGAGCGACTGATGAACTGGAACAAGGCCAGCACACAGTCCAAAAGCTTGTCGCAGAGCCCCGTCGGGGGTAATCCGTCTCCTGCAGGCAAACAATCGAAATCAAGCAGAATGAAAGTTATGTGCAACAAAGACGAAACAAAGGTATTTACAAAGAAGAACAAATAAAGGTGTGTTCAAGCAGTGGAGTAAAGATATGTAAAAAGAAGAAGTAAAAGTATGAAATCTTATTTAAAAAACATAATAAACAAGCACAATCTCTGCTCCCTTGTCTTTTGCCAAGTTATTAAATTAACATCCAATTATTATTTATTTTAGTATAGACATATTTAGCAAAAAGATTTTATAATAGATTATTAATTATAATTATAATGAGTAAAAATGTACCAGCGTTTGCCTGGGTAAAGTAAGGGACTGTTTCAAACTCGAATCCTGACCTCGTGTGTCAGAGTGATGTCTAAGGTTACAGGTTTGCCACTATATTTTAATACAAAATTCCCCGCGTTTTTCCAAAATAAATTCCCAACTTTCCAGACTCATTAGAAGGTATTATAGAGAAATTAGATTACGTTGTACATTTATGTTTAGAAAAGAATGATTTGGGCTTGATGGGGGGGGTGGGGGGGGCGGGGGAACATATTTATAGCCATTACACAACACAACGTCTCAAGGAGATAAAAAGGGAAACAGGGGAGATAAAACAAATTTTGAAATCAGTGTGATTATTTAATTATTTTGTCTTTTTTTTTTAATCAGCAAAGGCCAGTTTAATGTTTCAAATTCACACAAATATGCAATAGTTTGAATTTCACACAGAAAAAACCAAGAAGTGTGTTTAATATACACAAAAAATGCCCTGAATTTTTTTTTCCAGGTGCATGTCAACTTGTGTGTGTGTGTGTGTTTCTACAGTAGCCCCATGGCTTCTTTGGTGCTGACTGACAGCTCACAGCTGACTTATGACGGCTTTGAAAAGTTACCAGACCAAATTATGTATCCCTATGCCGAACCATATGATCTGCAAAAACATGTGTTTAGCAGATGTCACTTCTGACGGTCAAGATTTATGTATATACCTAAATGTTGACCGTCAGCTGTGAGCTGTGAGCTGTCAGTCAGCACCAAAGAAGCCATGGGGCTACTGTACTACCCTGTTTGCTCTTGCACAGTTCTGTCTGGTTGCATATTACACAGGGGCCGAGTGGTTAGAAAGGCTAACTAC
>CABFOW010002557.1:0-18113 GCA_902141385.1 Timema californicum | reverse complement strand
ATTATTATTATTATTAGCACCGCGTCTTACTACCCGTTCGGGTTATACGCACTTACGCTAATGTGTAATGGTAGGGTGATTGTGAGATGAAATGGAGGACCTACAGTTTAACGTGGAATCCGAACCACGGTGGAGGCCTGGCATTCCCCACATTCACAAGATGTCTTGTCAAAGGTGAAAGAAGGGTTTAGTAATCAGATAAATCTGTGCCGGGACCGAGGATTGAACCCTGGCCGCCAGCATAGAAGTCTGACACCTTACCCCTAGACCGCCAGGTCCCCCTATGTCACATATGGACTAAGCTAAATAGCTCTTAATATAATTCACAATATAAACTAACATTACTATTTGAGAAACTGAATAAACTAACGGCTACTGCGGGGAAAAAATATGTAAAAACAAAAACTGACAAAATTATACATCCCCAGGGGCATGGGAACGAATCCGGGGCTCGGAGGCTAACATCTTCACCCCTTAAAAATTTAGATGGGCACTTAAGGTTCCTGTTTGGGGCCAACCAATGCTTCTTTGGTTTAGATCAAAGCAGATTCCTCGCACATGTGTTGGGGGCATCACTCCTGAGGTTACCCCTTGCCGCCCCCCAAAAAATGCCCCTGTAGAGTGCGATATAATAATCTAGCAGAAATAAACACATTCCGTGCCAAAAAGAAATGATTTACAACAATTAATAATAATGCTCAATAGTGAACACTAAACCTCACCATTATACATCTGTTGCACTGATGACTTTATCAACAATTAATAATAATGCTCAATAGTGAACACTAAACCTCACCGTTATACATCTGTTGCACTGATGACTTTACAACAATTACTAATAATGCTCAATAGTGAACACTAAACCTCACCGTTATACATCTGTTGCACTGATGACTTTACAAAAATTAATAATAATGCTCAATAGTGAACACTAAACCTCACCGTTATACATCTGTTGCACTGATGCCGGAGAAACAAATATTTAGAAAAGATAAAAACTCAGTTTATTTATTTTATATTATCTTAAGTCATAAAGGAGTGGGAGCCGGTGCTTGGAATGAACATGACCAGAGATTGGGAGACTTTTAATGACATCACACAAGTTTATTTACACTGTTTTAATATCTGATAGCTTGTTATATCAGTAAACTGGTCCACAGAGCGGTATTCAAACGTTATACCTTTACACACGGATCCGTGTCAGTTCAATACACGCCCGACTTCACAGACATGTTCAAGTGATATTAGTTGGTTCCATTTGTTGTAAGGACAAACAAGGAGGCGAAGAGGGTCAATTTTGCTTTGAATAACTTTAAATTTGTCAGAAAAGATCCTAATCTTCCGAAGACCACTAAACAGTTTCTATTCTATGTCGATATTTAATGAAAATAACTCGGGGTAGCAAGAAGTGCTACCTTAGCGATTGGAGAGGAAAATTATAAATAATATGGGAGATAATTTGGTTGGCTCACTTTTAATGGCGCGAATGAAATATTGAGTCAAAGGTGTCATTTTAATAGTATCAAAAGTTACAGTTAAGGATGGACTTTTCAAATCGCTCGAATTCTCAAGGATATTCGAGAAAAATTCAATTTTGAGACTCAAATCATTTAAAAAAACATTTTTTAAGTGAAATTTGTTTAAGTGCTTTAATACTGCTTATTGGTGGTTCATAATCAATTATAATAATTATATCATGTTAGCAACCAGACCCAGGACCAGTAATTTAACACTAAACTGTATGTATGAATATTATAAAGAATGTAGCCATATTGTTACGGTTTGTACTTTCTATTATTATATTATATTTACATTTAATCTTATATTCATGATTTTTTCCAAGATTAATATTTTTAAGTCCCTGAATATGTTTTGATTCCAAAGGTTACTCTGAATGTTCTGGTAGCTCTGGTGCACCATCTCAAGCACCGGCTCGGCCCAACCTAAGATCAGAGATAAGCGATACGTACACGAGTGTTCTCGTCGAGGCAGTGAGGGCCGACCTCGTCCCTATAATCTGCCTACAAACCATGAAACACAAGAGAAGCTAAATGAGGCAGCAACACAAGATAACATGTAGAGTTAGTACGTGAGCATGCCAGGCAGAGTGCAGCACTAGAAACAAGGAAGACACAGAGATAACTATGGCTTGGAATGACAGTACAGCGACAGCCATCACAGAGTTACACCAGGGACCTACTGATAAAACATCTAACAGTGCACTAAGTTCGTGCCAGGACCCCAAGCGAGAGGACCGGAGATCTCGGCCAAAAGAGGGCCCAGCTCTGGCGGGTGGGGCCACACTGTCGCTCACAAAACTAAAGAGAAGCCTTTGCATGTGATGGTACATACGCGCACTCGTCTGGTGGCAGAGCGCCATCTCTGAGTAGAGCTGCGCGCCATCCTGCGCTGGGACAGACGGACAGAGATCTGTCGGGACAGAGGCCCGTTGAAGCTGTCCGCCTTGTGAAACCTGCCTGGCTTGGAGGTCTATACAGGGTTAGTGAGCCAGAGTTAGTCACTTCTAGCGCAGAGCACCCTGTGTTACTGTCACCATGACTACCACAACCACCAGGCGAAAAGCGCTTGTTAAGATGGCATTAATAGATTACTTAATCAAGTTGGCTGCAGTCTGTGCAAGTTAAAAAGCAATTTAAATGGTATTAATAGTTTACTTTATCAAGTTGGCTGCAGTCTGTGCAAGTTAAAAAGCAATTTGAATGGTATTAATAGTTTACTTTATCAAGTTGGCTGCAGTCTGTGCAAGTTAAAAATCAATTTGAATGGTATTAATTGTTTACTTTATCAAGTTGGCTGCAGCTTGTGAAAGATAAAAATCAATTTGAATGGTATTAATAGTTTACTTTATCAAGTTTGGCTGCAGCTTGTGCAAGATAAAAATCAATTTGAATGGTATTAATTGTTTACTTTATCAAGTTGGCTGCAGCTTGTGCAAGATAAAAAGTAATTTGAATGGTATTAATAGTTTACTTTATCAAGTTGGCTGCAGCTTGTGCAAGATAAAAATCAATTTGAATAGTATTAATTGTTTACTTTATCAAGTTGGCTGCACTCTGTGCAAGTTAAAAATAAATTTGAACGGTATTAATTGTTTACTTTATCAAGTTGGTTGCAGCCTGTGCAAGTTAAAGATCAATTTGAACGGTATTAATTGTTTACTTTATCAAGTTGGCTGCAGCCTGTGCAAGTTAAAGATCAATTTGAACGGTATTAATTGTTTACTTTATCAAGTTGGCTGCAGCCTGTGCAAGTTAAAGATCAATTTGAACGGTATTAATTGTTTACTTTATCAAGTTGGCTGCAGCCTGTTCAAGATACAAATCAATTTGAATGAGTGTCATGGAACTAAACTTGTGTATAGTTCAATGGTTGACATAGCGGATGAAAGAGAATGAAACATTTTTATAGATAAAGGTATAATTATTGACAATCCCACTTCTGCCACCATAATATCTATTAGAACCAGTGATACCTTTCCCTCATGCCAGACAAGTGGGGATTTGGTCGTACAGTGGAATCTCATTTATCCAGCCTAAGAGGCACCGGGGTGTCATCCTAATTATCAAAAAGCCGGATAATCTGGAAATTATTGCATCAATTGTTTCCCGACCTTATGTGATGTATTTTGTTATAATTTAAATCAAAAATCTTTTATTTCTTTTCAATTCATTTCCCCGCTATTTAACATAGTTAAAGTCCCAGCAGCTATGTTCTTCAACAGTTTTCTTCTACCCATTCTGTTTTAATGTTTACAATATTTTGTCCATAGAATGAACCACTTTCTTCAGCTTTAATGGTAGCTTAAAGTCGCTTCTCAAACAAGGAACGAGATGTGACACGTGAACAACAGTGAAAACAAAAGATTAATGCAACATTTTAGTCTGGATAAATCATATATTCGGATAAATGAGGTTACACTGTAGTTAATCAGTATTCATCATCATTGCTAGGAATTATACTTGATTAAATAATTATAGAATGCTCTTTATATCAATAATGGCCATGAAAGTTTCTTCACCAATTGTGATATTTTGAACACCTTGAAATACACTCAAAATTAAATATTTTCAAATATTTTTTTCATTTTTGGGTTAATAAATAAGAAAAAATTGTTTATTTTAGGTTGTTAACACATATTTTTTTATTTTTACTACAAATGTTATAATTTGACGTTATCTTTATGACACCCAACATAATGCATTCGTATAAAAGAGGGTGGAGGGGCCTGCCAAGAGCAGAGGTATGCAACCTGGAACTCACCAAGACCAACAGTCAGCCTAGCAGAGTCTCTACCCATTCTTATGACTGGATTATCATGTGACAAGCTAACTATGGAGATATTTACATCTCAGAGTATTGTGTACCTCACCAATCTAAACCGTGGTAAACAATGGTCAGAAACGATAACTAATCAACCATTGCCAATTGAGTTATAGTGAGGTAAATTAGCAATCTGTATGGTTGTATTATATTTGGAAGAAGATACAGGAAAGGTAGATAGAAACATATATAAAAGGGAACAAACATGATATGGCCTGTATATAAAAAAAACTCAGTTCACACTTTACAGCGCTGCTACTGGACAAAGAGGTGTAAAATTGTTACAACCAGTAAACAATTAGAGGTTGTTTCACTCACCACCCTGGCCCCAGTTGACTCGTCTCGGCAAGATCGCAACTCTACAACACACCGTGGCATTGTCTAATACTCGACTGAATCGAGGCTCGTGGTTCATACCCCATCGCGAGTACCGAGCCGCGCCCAAAGAAAAACGAGGAATAATATACACGAGCACGCTGAGCTCTATCGGTTGTGTTCGGCAAACTCGTAGAACTGTTCTTTCCACACGCGCGGTATGCCCCAGTATGTTCTAGACGCATGCTACCCCTTACCCCTCTCTCCCTCCTATTGTGACCACACCTTGAGAACACATGGTAGATTCATAGGATATATAATGGTAGGATTCTGTGATGTAGTTGCATATTACATACTGGCTTCAAGGTGAGTGACGTTGTCATAAGCTGTTTAAATGTTAATAGTATTATAAATTCCTTTTTGACAAACTATTTATAACTTATTCAAAATTATCGTTTCTGGACTTCTAAAATTTAAACTTATTAATTAATAACATGGAATTCACATCTGATGGGCTTAGTATATTTGGGTTCCTAAAGCCATGGAAATATTTTAAATCTTTGCACGATAAGTTCAAACCATTTGTCTTATTTTGCAGGAACATATGTTTTTTTCCCTTCGGGATGGTTATTAACTGATAGCGTCGTTCGCTGGCTCTACTTATTTTAATATTTTGTGGGATTAAAACATCTTGTTGGGAGATTCTTTAATATTGTAGGTAATGTTTTAAATTTATTGTTTTTTAGTTAAAGATGGAGCCGCAAGTCGGCAAGATTGTACTGTAGACTTCGCTTTAATAAATAAATGTTTGAGCAAGCTGCTTGGCGGTGTCGTTAACAAAATTAAAGTTTGATGTTTTGGCGGATGAATTCAAATATAGTCCTGTTCATGTTGGGAAGACGATCATTTAATGGAGCCATACTGTTATTGTTTCAACTAATTGAGAACTGTTAAAAAGGGCATTTATATAATTATGTTGTCTTTATAAGATTGTATTTCTGATTAGTTATTAATACCTAGGATCTTTGATTTACCTATAAATTACAATTATGACAGAGCAAAGTATATCAAACTGAGATTGATTGCTATGAAGGTCAATTTAAAATATATTATATAATGTGTTTTGAACCGCCATTTATGGGTGAGAGTAGGTGCCTTGCAAATGTTGATTATCTGTAGTTATGACTGGTACGAGACAGTCCTGCCAACTTTTCACGTTGGAACTTACCTTTCATTACTTCTCTCATATTATATAATGTAGTTTTTTATGGTCCATAAAACCTGTGTGTGAAAATTGAAGCATGTTCATTTCAAAGTGATTCTCAGCGCCCAGCGCTCCGAGCTGTCTCACTCGTCTCATTGAGTTGTATATGTTTGTTACTTGAATAAAATAACTCTCTTGTTACTTACTATCACTGACTGTTATATCTGAGTGATAATGGAGGACATAGGGGGAAGGGGGAATGTTACTGGGGTAATGGGTGCTTCTTGAAGAAAATCAATCATTTTCGCCCAATCCCCTGATCTAGCGCTACTCTGCTCAAAGTCCCAAGCCAATCTGTATTCTAAGAGTAATCCCCTGGATACTATACTAGCAACTTAACGCTCTTGACCATAGTAAGTCCCTCCTTTCACAATATTGTGTTGCTAGCATGGCGGGGAGAAATTTGTGGTGATTATTAACTGTAAGAAAAATGTTCTTTTGACTGTTGTAAATATACAAGTTACATAAATCGTGTTTGTGATTTTGTACTAATTCCAGAAATTTGTACTAATTCCAGAAATTTGAACAAATTCCCTGACATTTCCCAGTTTAAAAGTCACAAGACACCCTGGATCATAACAGCTGATACACGACTGGTCCTCCAAGGTGTACCAGAGCAAAGAACATGCCCCCAAGAACTCACCCGCGGCCGAAGCAGGAGTCGGGACTCTATGACGAGGATGTAGAAAAGCCACAGCAGAAATACAGGGTTGACATACGAGTCCCAGTCAGCCTCGGCAAAGTGCTCTTCGACCGGATTGGTGCAGTTCCTGGTGACTAGCACCGTCAGGCCCAGATACCTGAACACAACACACAGCACTTGGTTATATTCCAAGGTGACTAGCACCGTCAGGCCCAGATGCCTGAACACAACACACAACACTTGGTTATATCCCATGGTGACTAGCACCGTCAGGCCCAGATACCTGAACACAACACACAACACTTGGTTATATCCCATGGTGACTAGCACCGTCAGGCCCAGATACCTGAACACAACACACAACACTTGGTTATATCCCATGGTGACTAGCACCGTCAGGCCCAGATACCTGAACACAACACACAACACTTGGTTATATCCCATGGTGACTAGCACCGTCAGGCCCAGATACCTGAACACAACACACAACACTTGGTTATATCCCATGGTGACTAGCACCGTCAGGCCCAGATACCTGAACACAACACACAACACTTGGTTATATCCCATGGTGACTAGCACCGTCAGGCCCAGATACCTGAACACAACACACAACACTTGGTTATATCCCATGGTGACTAGCACCGTCAGGCCCAGATACCTGAACACAACACACAACACTTGGTTATATCCCATGGTGACTAGCACCGTCAGGCCCAGATACCTGAACACAACACACAACACTTGGTTATATCCCATGGTGACTAGCACCGTCAGGCCCAGATACCTGAACACAATACACAACACTTGGTTATATCCCATGGTGACTAGCACCGTCAGGCCCAGATACCTGAACACAATACACAACACTTGGTTATATCCCATGGTGACTAGCACCGTCAGGCCCAGATACCTGAACACAATATACAACACTTGGTTATATCCCATGGTGACTAGCACCGTCAGGCCCAGATACCTGAACACAATATACAACACTTGGTTATATCCCATGGTGACTAGCACAGTCAGGCCCAGATACCTGAACACAACACACAGTCCTCGGGAGGTACGTCACCTGCAGTAGTTGCAGTCGCCTGATGGCAGCGACTCCTGCACCCATTGCACCTGCACAGCAAACAGTGCCAGGATGTGCAGTGTCACCACACCCAGCGTGCACCGCAACACCACTGCAAATGCACGCCCCAGTTCCTTGTAGCACGCCCACCACGTCATGGCTCCCAGGAACACCAGGAAGTACACAGCCCCGGGAATAGAGGGGCGTATTGCTCCAGCAACACACAGTGACACCACTGTCAGGTACTTCCCTGAAACAGTGACAGGGACTAACATCCGGGCGTGCTCCAGTGACACACAGTGACACCACTCTCAGGTACTTCCCTGAAACAGTGACAGGGATTACCATCCGGGCGTGCTCCAGTGACACACAGTGACACCACTGTCAGGTACTTCCCTGAAACAGTGACAATGATTGACATCTGGGCGTGCTCCAGTGACACCAATCACTATTGGTGACGTGTTCATCCCCCCTAAGGGAACAGGAAATGGTGTGATGTAATTAATATTTGCTTGGAGACAGAAGTGATGTTAAAACCAGTCAGGGATTGAACCCCAACCCCCACAATGGGAACTTGCTACACTAAGCACACAGCCAACTCTCCCAACATTGACACGCGATAGTCAATTGGCAGCTAAATCACAGCTGCCTGTCATTCATTTCAACTTGTTTCAATGCGACAGCTCAACAGGTTACAAAGATTTTTGTAAGCATTTTTAAACATATTTTCAACATTTTAATCAAAATTTTATATCAATTTATAAATAAATTTTACAAACTTCCTTTCAGTGCTAAATACGCCCATGTGTAAATTTAGTCAGGGTAGCGTGGTTACATAGGAATTTAGTCAGGGTAGCGTGGTTACATAGGAATTTAGTCAGGGTAGCGTGGTTCCATAGGAATTTAGTCAGGGTAGCGTGGTTCCATAGGAATTTAGTCAGGGTAGCGTGGTTCCATAGGAATTTAGTCTAGGTAGCACGGTTCCATAGCAATTTAGTCAGGGTAGCACGGTTCCATAGGAATTTAGTCAGGGTAGCACGGTTCCATAGGAATTTAGTCAGGGTAGCGCGGTTCCATAGGAATTTAGTCTGGGTAGCGCGGTTCCATATGAATTTAGTCAGGGTAGCGCGGTTACATAGGAATTTAGTCAGGGTAGCGTGGTTCCATAGGAATTTAGTCAGGGTAGCGTGGTTCCATAGGAATTTAGTCGGGGTAGCGTGGTTCCATAGGAATTTAGTCGGGGTAGCGTGGTTCCATAGGAAATTAGTCTAGGTAGCGCGGTTCCATAGGAATTTAGTCTAGGTAGCGCGGTTCCATAGGAATTTATTCAGGGTAGCGCGGTTCCATAGGAATTTAGTCAGGGTAGCGCGGTTCCATAGGAATTTAGTCAGGGTAGCGTGGTTCCATAAGAAATTAGTCAAGGTAACGTGGTTTCATAGGAATTTAGTCAGTGTAGCGTGGTTCCATAGGAATTTAGTCAGGGTATTGTGGTTCCATAGGAATTTAGTCAAGGTAACGTGGTTCAAAAGGAATTTAGTCAGGGTAACGTGGTTCATAGGAATTTAGTCAGGGTAGCGTGGTTCCATAGGAATTTAGTCAGGGTAGCGTGGTTCCATAGGAATTTTGTCAAGGTAACGTGGTTTCATAGGGTTTTAGTCAAGGTAACGTGGTTTCATAGGAATTTAGTCAAGGTAACGTGGTTCCAAAGGAATTTAGTCAAGGTAACGTGGTTTCATAGGAATTTAGTCAAGGTAACGTGGTTTCATAGGAATTTAGTCAAGGTAACGTGGTTCCATAGGAATTTAGTCAAGGTAACGTGGTTCCATTGGAATTTAGTCAAGGTAGCGTGGTTACATAGGAATTTAATCAGGGTAGCGTGGTTCCATAGGAATTTAGTCAAGGTAGCGTGGTTCCATAGGAATTTAGTCAAGGTAGCGTGGTTCCATAGGAATTTAGTCAGGGTAGCGTGGTTCCATAGGAATTTAGTCAGGGTAGCGTGGTTCCATAGGAATTTAGTCAGGGTAGCGTGGTTCCATAGGAATTTAGTCAGGGTAGCGTGGTTCCATAGGAATTTAGTCAAGGTAAAGTGGTTCCATAGGAATTTAGTCAAGGTAACGTGGTTCCATAGGAATTTAGTCGAGGTATGACAGTGAAACATGACTTCAATCTCCCTGGAACTAATCAAGGGCCTTCGAAAGGCCACTCACCAAGGGAGACGAGAAATCCCAGGTGTTTTTTATGCACGAGCGAGGAGGACACCTGGGGCAGAATGGCGGCAGTGGAAGGTGTGCTAACATCAGAGAGGTGACTGGGTCGTCTCTCCTTGGTCACCTTGGAGCAGAGTATGTAGACGGTGATGGAGGAGACCAGCATGATCACCTCCGGAGCCATCATACGAACACCAGTGTATACCTCCAGGTGGTCCAGCTTCACTAGGCCGATGTGGCGCAGGATCTTCTCCAGCAGTTCACCTGGAGCACAGGGTATCATAACAACCAGAAGGTATTAAACATCACGGAGTAACAGGCGGCACAGCCCATCATAGCAAGGAGGTATCAGACAGTCAGGAGAGACAGTGTGTTATAACAAGGAGGTATCAGACAATCAGGAGAGACAGTGTGTTTATAACAAGGAGGTATCAGACAATCAGGAGAGACAGTGTGTTATAACAAGGAGGTATCAGACAGTCAAGAGAGACAGTGTGGTATAACAAGGAGGTATCAGACAATCAGGAGAGACAGTGTGGTATAACAAGGAGGTATCAGACAATCAGGAGAGACAGTGTGTTATAACAAGGAGGTATCAGACAGTCAGGAGAAACAGTGTGTTATAACAAGGAGGTATCAGACAGTCAGGAGAGACAGTGTGGTATAACAAGGAGGTATCAGACAATCAGGAGAGACAGTGTGGTATAACAAGGAGGTATCAGAGAAACAAGACCACCCACGGTACTCACAGTTGTCCAGGAAGTGGCCGTATGGCGGCATGGAGAACAACACTATCTGGAAGGAGATCTGTGCGACTGTTGTAAGGACACTGATTACCATGACCGCCATCAAGAACCGACCAGTGGCACCTGCAACACAACGAATGTCTGACAAGGATCCAGGCTACACGATGGTATTGGTGGGAGTCTTGACTACTGGCACACAGAGCACAACATGTTCCTGGGACTACTAGGGGAGAGACAGCACCCACCTGTGCCCACTTACCTGATACTACTAGGGGAGAAACAGCAGCCCACCTGTGCCCACTCACCTCAGACTACTAGGGGAGAGACAGCACCCACCTGTACCCACTCACCTCGGGCTACTAGGGGAGAGACAGCACCCACCTGTGCCCACTCACCCCGGGCTACTAGGGGAGAGACAGCACCCACCTGTGCCCACTCACCTGGTACTACTAGGGGAGAGACAGCAGCCCACCTGTGCCCACTCACCTGGTACTACTAGGGGAGAGACAGCAGCCCACCTGTGCCCACTCACCTGGTACTACTAGGGGAGAGACAGCAGCCCACCTGTGCCCACTCACCTGGTACTACTAGGGGAGAGACAGCAGCCCACCTGTGCCCACTCACCTGGTACTACTAAGGGAGAGACAGCACCCACCTGTGCCCACTCACCTGGTACTACTAGGGGAGAGACAGCAGCCCACCTGTGCCCACTCACATGGTACTACTAGGGGAGAGACAGCAGCCCACCTGTGCCCACTCACCTGCCATGGTCTTCATGGTGGGAGTCTTGACTAGAGGCACACACAGCAGCAGCACCAGGTACAAGAACGAGAACAGATTCTGTCGGAGAACTGCGCCTGGAACCAAAACAAGTCATCAATACGAGGTCCTCAGATCAGTACACACACAAGGTCCTCAGATCAGTATACACACAAGATTCTCAGATCAGTACACACACAAGGTCCTCAGATCAATACACACACGAAGTCCTCAGATCAGTACACACACAAGGTCCTCAGAACAGTACACACACAAGGTTCTCAGATCAATACATACACGAAGTCCTCAGATCAGTACACACACAAGGTCCTCAGATCAGTACACACACAAGGTCCTCAGATCGGTACACACAAGGTCCTCAGATCGGTACACACAAGGTCATCAGATCAGTACACACAAGGTCATCAGATCAGTACACACACAAGGTTCTCAGATCAGTACACACACAAGGTCTTCAGATCAGTACACACACAAGGTCTTCAGATCAGTACACACACAAGGTCTTCAGATCAGTACACACACAAGGTCCTCAGATCAGTACACACACAAGGTCCTCAGATCAGTACACACACAAGGTCCTCAGATCAGTACACACAAGGTCCTCAGATCAGTATACACACAAGGTCCTCAGATCAGTACACACACACGGTCCTCAGATCAGTACACACACACAAAGTCCTCAGATCAGTACACAAACAAGGTCCTCAGATCAGTACACACAAGGTCCTCAGATCAGTACACACACAAGGTCCTCAGATCAGTACACACACAAGGTCCTCAGATCAGTACACACACAACGTCCTCAGATCAGTACACACACAAGGTCCTCAGATCAGTACACACTCAAAGTCTTCAGATCAGTACACACACGAGGTCCTCAGATCAGTACACACACGAGGTCCTCAGATCAGTACACACACAAGGTTCTCAGATCAGTACACACACGAGGTCCTCAGATCAGTACACACACGAGGTCCTCAGATCAGTACACACACGAGGTCCTCAGATCAGTACACACAAAGTCCTCAGATCAGTACACACACGAGGTCCTCAGATCAGTACACACACAAAGTCCTCAGATCAGTACACACACAAGGTCCTCAGATCAGTACACACACAAGGTCCTTAGATCAGTACACACACAAGGTCCTCAGATCAGTACACACACAAGGTCCTCAGATCAGTACACACAAAGTCATCAGATCAGTACACACACAAGGTCCTCAGTTCAGTACACACACAAAGTCTTTATATAGATAAATCAATTGCATGAGGTTCTAATATTTTCAAAGGGCTCCATTTATTTATACCAGAGTGTACCGTAGAATGAGATCTTTCCCATCAATTAAAATATATCTACATGGATTCATTCATTCAATCAATCTCGATTGCAAACTTCATTATGACTTGTTTTTTACCATGTCAACTCTAAACAAAGAGCTACCCTATGTGGTGATGAAATGGAATGTGCTGTGTACAGAGCGCCGGGATGTGGGCAACCACTCCAACACCACTGTTAGGCGGGTCAGTATGCAATAGTATTTAGAGGGGCTAACATTCCAAACACTATTCTTAATAACGTGTCAGAAGGCGGACAGAGATACAACACGCTTCCTTCCTTGCGATCAGCACTTGGAAGATGCAAACAATACCTACATCTGTCAGCTACCTCTGGTTAATGCTGAAGTTAACATGTCCAGTTGCATCATCTGATTAAAGAGATTTTACTTCTTCGTATCTTGGAGAAAATCCTTAGATCACATCTAGGTGAGAGCTCTAGCTCAAATGTGGGTTTTAGTTGTTCAAATACGGTAGACCATTCAAAGACAAACTAGTGACGTATCCCCCGTTTCATTAAAAAGACACGTGATACAATTCCCTCAACAAACAGAGATAACAGTAACAAGCGACTGTTGGACCTTCATGATCGAACGAGGATGGTAACAGTTGTACACCCTGCCCCTGCTTCAGATCAACACGGTGACAGTGTCTGGTAGTTAACACAAGCTAGAGGAAACATCTCTGCTTCAGATCAACACGGTGACAGTGTCTGGTAGTTAACACAAGCTGGAGGAAACATCCCTGCTTCAGATCAACACGGTGACAGTGTCTGGTAGTTAACACAAGCTGGAGGAAACATCCCTGCTTCAGATCAACACGGTGACAGTGTCTGGTAGTTAACACAAGCTAGAGGAAACATCCCTGCTTCAGATCAACACGGTGACAGTGTCTGGTAGTTAATACAAGCTGGAGGAAACATCCCTGCTTCAGATCAACACGGTGACAGTGTCTGGTAGTTAACACAAGCTGGAGGAAACATCCTTGCTTCAGATCAACCCGGTGACAGTGTCTGGTAGTTAATACAAGCTGGAGGAAACATCGTACAAACATAGTACAAAGAGAGCGAGAAGGTGTCGAAAGGAGCGAGGAAGGAGTCTAAAGGAGCGAGGAAGGAGTCTAAAGGAGCGAGGAAGGAGTCTAAAGGAGCGAGGAAGGAGTCTAAAGGAGCGAGGAAGGAGTCTAAAGGAGCGAGGAAGGAGTCTAAAGGAGCGAGGAAGGAGTCTAAAGGAGCGAGGAAGGAGTCTAAAGGAGCGAGGAAGGAGTCTAAAGGAGCGAGGAAGGAGTCTAAAGGAGCGAGGAAGGAGTCTAAAGGAGCGAGGAAGGAGTCTAAAGGAGCGAGGAAGGAGTCTAAAGGAGCGAGGAAGGAGTCTAAAGGAGCGAGGAAGGAGTCTAAAGGAGCGAGGAAGGAGTCTAAAGGAGCGAGGAAGGAGTCTAAAGGAGCGAGGAAGGAGTCTAAAGGAGCGAGGAAGGAGTCTAAAGGAGCGAGGAAGGAGTCTAAAGGAGCGAGGAAGGAGTCTAAAGGAGCGAGGAAGGAGTCTAAAGGAGCGAGGAAGGAGTCTAAAGGAGCGAGGAAGGAGTCTAAAGGAGCGAGGAAGGAGTCTAAAGGAGCGAGGAAGGAGTCTAAAGGAGCGAGGAAGGAGTCTAAAGGAGCGAGGAAGGAGTCTAAAGGAGCGAGGAAGGAGTCTAAAGGAGCGAGGAAGGAGTCTAAAGGGAGCTAGGAAGGTGTCGAAAGGGAGCAAGGAAGAGTCGAAAGGGAGCAAGGAAGAGTCGAAAGGGGCAAGGAAGGTGTCAATAGAAGCGAGGAAGGAATCTAAAGGGAGCGAGGAAGGAATACAAAGAGAGCGAGGAAGGAGTCTAAAGGAGCGAAGAAGGAGTCTAAAGGGAGCTAGGAAGGTGTCGAAAGGGAGCAAGGAAGAGTCAAAAGGGAGCAAGGAAGAGTCGAAAGGGAGCAAGGAAGGTGTCAATAGAAGCGAGGAAGGAATCTAAAGGGAGCGAGGAAGGAGTACAAAGAGAGCGAGGAAGGAGTCTAAAGGAGCGAGAAAGGAGTCTAAAGGAGCGAGAAAGGAGTCTAAAGGAGCGAGTAAGGAATCTAAAGGGAGCGAGGAAGGAGTCAAAAGGGAGCGAGGAAGGAGTCAAAAGGAGCGAGGAAGGAGTCAAAAGGGAGCTAAGAAGGTGTCGAAAGGGAGCTAGGAAGGTGTCGAAAGGGAGCTAGGAAGGTGTCGAAAGGGAGCAAGGAAGAGTCGAAAGGGAGCAAGGAAGAGTCGAAAGGGAGCAAGGAAGAGTCGAAAGGGAGCAAGGAAGAGTCGAAAGGGAGCAAGGAAGAGTCGAAAGGGAGCAAGGAAGAGTCGAAAGGGAGCAAGGAAGAGTCGAAAGGGAGCAAGGAAGAGTCGAAAGGGAGCAAGGAAGAGTCGAAAGGGAGCAAGGAAGAGTCGAAAGGGAGCAAGGAAGAGTCGAAAGGGAGCAAGGAAGAGTCGAAAGGGAGCAAGGAAGAGTCGAAAGGGAGCAAGGAAGAGTCGAAAGGGAGCAAGGAAGAGTCGAAAGGGAGCAAGGAAGAGTCGAAAGGGAGCAAGGAAGAGTCGAAAGGGAGCAAGGAAGAGTCGAAAGGGAGCAAGGAAGAGTCGAAAGGGAGCAAGGAAGAGTCGAAAGGGAGCAAGGAAGAGTCGAAAGGGAGCAAGGAAGAGTCGAAAGGGAGCAAGGAAGGTGTCAATAGAAGCGAGGAAGGAGTCTAAAGGGAGCTAGGAAGGAGTCTAAAGGGAGCGAGGAAGGAGTCTAAAGGGAGCGAGGAAGGAGTCAAAAGGGAGCGAGGAAGGAGTCAAAAGGAGCGAGGAAGGAGTCTAAAGGGAGCTAAGAAGGTGTCGAAAGGGAGCTAAGAAGGTGTCGAAAGGGAGCTAAGAAGGTGTCGAAAGGGAGCGAGGAAGGAGTCTAAAGGAGCGAGGAAGGAGTCTAAAGGAGCGAGGAAGGAGTCTAAAGGAGCGAGGAAGGAGTCTAAAGGAGCGAGGAAGGAGTCTAAAGGAGCGAGGAAGGAGTCAAAAGGAGCGAGGAAGGAGTCTAAAGGGAGCTAAGAAGGTGTCGAAAGGGAGTTAGGAAGGTGTCGAAAGGGAGCTAGGAAGGAGTCAAAAGGGAGCGAGGAAGGCAGTGTTATCACTCTACGAATGACACACCGCCAGCATCCCACAGTATTTGACAATACACCATTCCTCATAACATAACAGCGTGTTCGCTCTAAGAACATCATCACCGCGTCCGACTGTCTGTTCATCTCATTAGTATGTATCATCACCACTAGAAGGAAGGAGAGGGGGAAAACACCCTCAGTACACCCGACCGGGATTCGAACGCCGACCTTCCCACATAAGCCGGCCAGTCTAACACGAGAGTGACGCCTTAGACCATTCGGCCACTGAACATCACGCTCGGACTATATATTAGGGAGGATAATTTGCAATTAAACATCCATTTACACTTCCTCTTAATCTAACCTTTCTCATCCCTTGTTTGTCTGTCTGCTGACACTTCCCCTATTCCTATGACAAGCATAATCACTCTACTATTCCGTATTTGCTACTCTAGACAAGATATTGCCTGTCAGGAATACTCCTACAGGCCACTTTAATGAATAAACCAAATAGCCCAAGCTTCAAAATATTTAAGAATGTGCATTTAAAAAAACTACTTTAAGAATAAAAAAGATCAATATTGTAACACTGTAGAGGTATTTGAGAATGTGGTGTGTTTGTTTGAACGTTATATATTTAAAACTCGGACCAACACAACAACCAGACACCAGAGCATGTGTGTGGTAGCAGGTTCCCGTGACTATACATTCATAAACAACACAACAACTATGTTACAGTGTGAGCTGACGTATCTATAGTTGGAACATTAGTACATTTTAGTCCGTATTTTGTTTCAGATAGATTTTCAATTATTATGTCACATAAAACATCATCTTGTATTTTCTACTGACGTGAGAAAATACGCTTCTAGAATGTTAGATTGACAATGGCTGCATGTGTGAATTAAAGATATTATTATTATTATCACCGCGTCTTACTACCCGTTCGGGTTGTACGCACTTACGCTAATGTGTAATGGTAGGGTGATTGTGAGATGAAATGGAGGACCTACAGTTTAACGTGGAATCCGAACCACGGTGGAGGCCTGGCATTCCCCACATTCACAAGATGTCTTGTCAGAGGTGAAGGAAGGGTTTGGTAATCAGATAAATGTGTGCCGGGACCGAGGATTGAACCCCGGACCACCAGTACAGAAGTCTGACACCTTACCCCTAGACCGCCAGGTCACCAATTAGAGATAGTAACAGTCAGTATTCTATAAACAACGTTTAACCTAAGATAGTTCGTTCTTCCTATTTATTAATAAAACTAGTTTGTATGTCTTCTTGTAGAGCCACAATTTTTATGTAATTACATATTTAATCCTGACATTTATAGATGTGGGGAGGACGGGGAGATCGAGGTTCGAATGTCGGTCGGGTGAACTGAGGGTGGATTTTCCTAAATGGTTTTCACCCCTTTCTCTCCACGCAAATGCGGGTTCCCTTCCTCTAATTCAACCTTCCCAATTCCTAATTCATTAGCGTAATTAGTACTTAAGGGCGTATAACCCGAACGGGTAGTAAGACGCGGTGCTAAATAATAATAATAGTAATAATAATAAAAGTTATAAATGTGAAAAGCGAAATGTGCACGAACTAAGTTGTTTGGGACTGTATTTTAAGTTGTTTTTTTAACGTGGTTATATTTATATGTCTTTCTTGGGGAAGATGGGTACCTTAAATGATTTGGTACGAAGGGATGGCAGTGAGATAAGTCCAAGCCATATTTGATGGCTCGCCAGAGAAGATTACAGTTGCCGTAACGTAGCTTAGTGTCTGGCATTTTTCGTGGCGTTGCCTCAGAAGCACGTGTTTGCAGGGCGTGTCAGTTTGTAAATACAAGTCTATTTTTTTAAGAAAAATAATACTGGACTGATTAGCTTATTTTCCCGTTGTTCTTTGGTTGGGAGAGTAAACAAATATAAAGTGGCAGTGCAAAGAGCAAACAACAACAGCAACAAACAACAAGCGGGACTGTTTTTCATTTGTCATCGAATATATTAACCAATTATATCTTCTGGGCACCTTCAGTCTTGCTCATTGGAACTTTGGATTAAAATGTAATAAAAACAAGCACTAAGGATTGAATGAAAGATTTACTTTAGTTTACTATTTAATGCAAACGACAGGATATCTCCCAGTCCCCCCTGTCTACAAGGATATCTCCCAGTCCCCCCTGTCTACACGGATATATCCCAGTCCCCCCTGTCTACACGGATATCTCCCAGTTCACCCTGTCTACAAGGATATCTCCCAGTCCACTCCTGTCTACAAGGATATCTC
>CABFOW010002556.1:72252-89494 GCA_902141385.1 Timema californicum | reverse complement strand
AAAAAAAAAAAAAACAATGGCAATTAAAATGAAAAATTTTCGATAAAATTTTCGGATTTTTAAATCCAAGGGGAAGAGTAATGTATTCTTTAAGCCTTTGATTATAATAACATATCAGCTGATCTAGAACAGACGACCTTAGTTACACATTCATACCAAGTGCCCTAATTGATCAATTAGTTTGGGAAAATAACTTTTAATCGCTGTTATTATTTTATTGTAACTCATTTGGTAATGTTTCTGGTATTAAACATCTTTATGAGAAATTAAACTGAGGTAGAAACTTTAAAATTTGAAAAAACTCTTATACATTGGTTCTATTTAAATATCTCGAAATTTTAAAGAGAAACATAAAAAAATAATAATTCAAAACTAAAAATTTTTCACTTTATTTATATCTCTTCTTCCTCATCCCTCAAAGAACTGGTTTCTTTGACAGCTAAATTCCGAACTCCGGTAAAAAGTAAGAATAATGCTTGAGAATTTTCCACTGAAAAGTTTAACTCAATTTAATTTTCATACTTTTTTGTTCTACTGAAAAATGCACTTGTTTATTCAGATTTTCCTATTCACATTTAAGTCAATTAGTATCATAAACTCTTTAACTTTAACACGATATAGTTTTACATAATGTCTAGTAGTTTAGGTTTTCCCGTTGTCAGGATGAGATTCACTATCATTGAATCAATAACTTTGTTAATATTGTACACGTGTTATCTGGGAACCAATCTTTGAGTGGACGAGATCAAAATGAAATACCACTTGTGAAAAATTATTTTTATCTCTTTAAAACATTCACAAGCATTCGACCAAAAAATGTTAGTTATAAGTTGCAGCTCAAGAGAAAAAATACGTTTTCTAATGTTATATCCATGATTTAAAGTGTAAACAACGTTATTTTATTGTTATATCTGGTTTAAAAAAAACAGGTGAATATTAGTGGCGGATCATAAGTGATATTAAATGCGGGGACGGTATTGATTGGGAAATGGATTTGAATCATTTTATGAAATGACGTAGCAGCCAGTTTAGGTTTGTCATGTTGAAGGCATTTAAGGTATTTTGCGGTTCAAGTTAATTGATTTCAATTCGATCGATCACGATATAAGTAACGAGCTACAACTGATATAATAATGGCATTGATAGTAATAGATCCGTCATAAGATACACAAGTCTAGAAAAGTTAGTTAACTGTTTTAAGTTGCGATGGACGGGAACGCGAGAAAAGGTCAGTATTATATGTTTTTGTTTTTTTAAATATTCTTCTTATCTGAACTTAATCAAATATTTCTCCAGTGGAAATATAATTTAATTTTATACAAATAGTAATATCAACAGTTGTTGAATATCTGTCAAATGTAAGTGGCATTCAAACAGAAAAGAAAGATCCCTGTTTAATATCCACAATATCCATGACACATATCAAGAAATGTGGAAATTTTATTTAGGCACCAAAAGTTTTTTGTTTGTTTTTAACACCGCGTTTTACTATGCAGGTTATAAACATATTTACTAGTTACGGTATTGGGTTATGGATGAGGAAGGTGGGATTTAGAAGAAGCGTGCCCACATTTTCGTGGAGGGAGAGTGGAAAACAAACTAGGAAAAACCCCTGCTCAGTGTACCCGACCGAGATTTTAACCTTTATCTCTTTGTCGTCTGCAATCTAGTCTATTGTGAGAGTGACGCCATTTATATCAGTTAACAAAAAGTGTTTTCTTGGTTACATTTACAAAGCCTAGATATGTATTCATACAAACCGATTATGATTAAAAGACAGCTAACACTGCAGATTAACAAATGACATAACCTTATAAATAAAACTAATATTAGATTGTTGGTTTGTATAAGTGTAGTACTAAACAGGGCCTACATAATGGAATCCACCTGGCAGCGACAAAATTGGATGCAAATCAAATCCACGCCAAAATTTTAACTGGTTTGTCTCGAGGGAGTATTTCCTACCAAATTTGGTTTGGCCTACAATTTTAACGGGTTTGTTTAAAGGGGGTGAGTATTTCATACAAAAAAAAATATTTCGCCCCCAATTTTAACAGGTTTGTCTCGAGGGAGTATTTCCTACCAAATTTGGTTTGGCCTACAATTTTAACGGGTTTGTCTAAAGGGTGTGAGTATTTCATACAAAAAAAATGATTTCGCCCCCAATTTTAACAGGTTTGTCTCGAAGAATTGTGTATTTCACAAGGCCGTAGCCGGGGGGTACACCTCTAACNGTACCCCTCTAACCCCCCCCCCCCCTGGCCGAAATTTTATGAACAAAATATATATGGCTTTATTTATGTTTCAAACAGTATCAAAATTTAGATACGAATACAAATTAAGGGGCTATGTTGCCATAAAAAAAAACACTTCAAATAGCTTCTAGAGGTGTTTAATATTTATAAATTTTTCTAGCTTCCGGCAGTTAGGGGATTTGCCCACCAAACCCTCCCCCCTATAATTATTGGCTGGCTACGGCCTTGGTATTTCATACCAAAAAGTTATTTTGCCTTCAATTTTAATGGGTTTGTCTCAAGGGATTGTGTATTTCATACCAAAAATAGATTTTACCCCCAATTTTAATAGGTTTGTCTCAAGTAAATGTGTATTTCATCCGAAAAATTGATTTTGCCCCAAATTTTAACAGGCTTGTCTCGAGGAAATGTGTATTCCATCCTAAAAATTGATTTTGCCCCTGTAAACCCTGAGATTCCTTTTTTGAGACAGAGGCAGCTCACAGTTATACTAGCTATGGCTATTAGTAGGTCACAATGTGTAACCTTGGGTAGGGTCGGTATTTATCTGCCCAAGCCAGTTTTCAACAATGGCCAATTATTGCACATGACTTTTTCCAGGGTGCAAGGCTCAACACATGTAGTAAGGGTTAAAGACGTTGAAGGCTCAAATCAGGGGACACTGGTACCGAAAAACCCTACAGTATTAACAAAAAACATAGTATAAAATGAAATGTTGTAATTTATTTACTAAAAATAAAATTATTGCAGTTAATTCGCACTTAAGCCATTCTTACTTCATATAATTAAGTCACAAAAATATTGTTACATAACACGCTAACTCAACCTAACAAAACCTAACCTTTCATACATATACGAATTGAAGGTTCGATTTTGTAAGATTGGAAACTATTTACATCAGCCTGTCATACGTAGGATAAACATTAATTAATAGCTAGAATTTTCCCGCAATATGAGCCACGATAAATGTTCAATGCTTACACCCGGTTTTTCAACACGCCTTCACTCGCTGATGAGATAGCCTGGTGGTATGGATCTTAGCACGTTCCCTGAAAAATAAGGAGTACAACAGAAGAAGTCCCGTCTTGATCTGATGAGTACTTTTTTTGAATTTAGTCTACTGGCAACAAACAAACAGACAATCGAATGTACAGACATACCTTACTGCAGTGTTTCCCAAACTTCTCCTAATAGCAGATTAAGTGATATTCGTTAGATGCACATGCGGATCACCCAAATTTAATATACTACCCAACTGTCAATTGTAGAAGCAGAACATTTTCTAATGAAAGTGTTTTACAGGTAGTATATGGGTGACCTGGTGGTCTAGGGGTAAGGTCTCGAACCTCTGTGCTGGGAGTCCGGGGTTCAATCCTCGGTCCCGGCACAGATTTAACTGATTGCCAAACCCTTCCTTCACCTTTGACAAGACGTGTATTAATCACATCTTGTGAATGTGGGGAATTCCAGGCCTCCACCGTGGTTCAGATTCCACTTTAAACTGTAGGTCCTCCATTTCATCTCACAATCACCCTACCATTACACATTAGCGTAAGTGCGTATAACCCGAATGGGCAGTAAGACACGGTGATAATAATAATAATAATAATACAAGTAGTGTAACTTTGTTTCATATACACATTGAACAGTCCAATTTCAACAGGAAGACAGCTAGAAACTATACTACATTTTCTGTCAAGGAATATGACATGTCTCTTCTGATACATAGGCCTTATAATAATATAATATATAATAATATTGTTATGACAGGTAACCTATTCATAGAGGATGGGAGCTCATGAACAAATTTAAATATTAAGAGAAAGATGTTTACTATTCTATAGCTAACTAGTTTAATGACATGGAATAACAAATATACAATTACTTACAAAATATGATACTTGCTACATAATTGTCCCTGGGTAAACTACCCTAGCTCCACTATATTCGTGGACCATACAGAGGTCTTAGGTTTGACCACATCCTCTGATGAAGTAACAGACACAACTGTCCTGTTAGTCAGTCAGTTTGTCACTGGTTGAACTCTGGATCATGAACTGACCGTTCATCCCTAACTGGAATTTACATAATCACTATAGAAGACATTGTTTCAAGGTTAGGAATGTAATCGTTAGCTAGGCGGCCGTCCTAAGTTGCAACTATTCCTAGTTTCAACTACACACATATATATATATATATATATATATATATATATATATAGTTTGGAGCCAACAATATGTTGAACAGAGTGTACACTCAAAATTAAGAATCTACAGCTACAGAAGTGTATAGTTGAAACTATGGA
Organism: Timema californicum; assembly: GCA_902141385.1. Lineage (NCBI taxonomy): Eukaryota > Metazoa > Arthropoda > Insecta > Phasmatodea > Timematidae > Timema > Timema californicum. The sequence goes on along the minus strand of CABFOW010002556.1, from coordinate 84,934 downwards.
TATATATAGATTCCACAGCACCACTTGATTGTATGCATTACGAATCATCCTGTGTGTGTGTGTGTATATATATGATGATTTGTAATGCATACAATAAAGGAATGCTGTGGAATCTACACCGAAAAACAAATTAAAAGTCTTAACACAAAATATTGCCGGGACCGTATCTCTCTCGAGATATGGTAACATTTCAGAGTAGCATTGCGGAAGCGTAATTCGGTGTGCCGGAGACATGGAACGTTGCAATAAGTTACTTGCTTGCTTGAGCGTGGGCAGTAAGATGGGGAAACAATACACAAACGAGGAACTGACCAATACGATTCTGATTTACGCTGAGGACACCCAAACCAAAGAGGGATATCGGTCCCTTTGCGCCTGTGATGGTATACACTGGTAGACCACGACATCGCAGGACCATTGCAGTGGATGAGGAGATTCTCAATTCTGTGGAACGCTCATCGGATTCAAATACACGGCTAATAGCCGCACGTCATCTCTCGTTACTGACGTCCATGTGAAGAACATGGTCGATTACTGTACTCTTCCATTTTCAACCTGGGAATTGAACCCAGCTCTTGATTTCGAATGATGTAGGACATACTGCGGGTGTATGCTGCACCATCAAGCCACATATCTTCAAATCCTCAGCAAAGTACTGGCAGTAGATAAAGCAACAGTTACCAGGATTTTCAGTGTCAATCTCCGCAACCAGCACATTTGGGACAACGAATGTTCAAATGCTTTCCTTGAGGTCCATTCATAATATCAATTTTCCATCAACGTTTGGGTGGGAGCTGTGGGTGATATTCTACTTGGGCCGTATGAAATGCCTCCACGACTACGAGGTGAAATCTACTTACACTTTCTACAGACCGTTCTCCCCGAACTATTGGAGGATGATCCAATAGCAACGCAGCTGAACATGTGGCTGATTCAGGATGGAACCCCTGCACATTATGGCCGTGCAGTGAGACGCCATTGGGACGAATACTATCCCAAGCTATGGATTGAACAATTCCCTTCATGTGACTCCACAATCAGAAGTTGAAAGGCGTGAGATTGGGATATCGCACCGGCCTTGCAACAGGCTTGTGGAGATATCCCAATCTCACGCCTTTCAACTTCTGATTGTGGAGCCACATGAAGGGAATTGTGTGTTTCCAAAGGCATAACATGAGAGAACGTCTGTGGAATGTAATTGTGACTGCTGGAAATACTATCCGGGACAAGGCGCCCATGTTCCAACGAACATGGCAGTCGTGGTGCAACAGTGAGTGCAATGGTGGACACTTCCAATATCTCCTATGAACGTGCAATGTTCCACTACCCAGGTCAATAAAAAAAACTCTATGAATTAACGGTAGCCTTTGTCTGATCTGTCCTTGTCAGTCACTCGATAAAGAGGTGGTCGTGGAATTGTAAGGTTAGAAGACTTCGTTTCTTTTTCATTGCACCACTTTATTGTATGCAATTACCAATCATCCTGTATATGAATAAAACGAAGAGTTTGTTTGTCTGTATGTTATGACTCGTGAGCATTGCGTGACAAGTAGAGGTGTGAAATTTTAAAAATTAGTAGCCCCTGTTTACGAACGTGTGAACCTCGAGGCCGGAATTTTAAAACGTTAATTATATAATTTTAAATTAATTAAAAATCTCCCAGAAAGTTCCGCATACTTCAGCCATTTGTTAATAAGATAACACTAATAAAATTGTAAATTTTTATGAATGTCTGCCCTTCCATTGAAAATTGTCCTGCACTTGTGGAACAGTTGGCTTAGCGGAGTTAGCCTGACAATATTATACTCTTGATTTATTTCAATTTTACTTTCTAATAAAGAGAAAAAAATATTGAAACGGTAAAAAAGTTGACCTCGAAATCATGACGAATCTTTACGTTTTATGTGTCCCAAAAATCTAAAACAATTATTTATGCCTCGGGGTGATTTATTTTTATTGACGCTCTTAAATAAATAATGTTGGGTAGTTTTAGAAAGTTGATATAACGATTTTATTTAAAATATATATATCTGAGAAGTCCATACATGATAGTATAATAAAGACTTTTTGAGGTTAGATTACTGATTTCTTATTTTTGAAAATTTACTCTCAAACTATCCACTACTATACTATGAGGTAATCACTCTGTCATTGTGTTATTTACAAATCCACTTCACTCAAAACCTCTTTACTGATTGAGCTGAAATTTCCCTCATACGTTCACTTAACATATAAAATAATTAAAATTACTTATAATGCTTAACCCAATACACCAAACCCCCTCCTCAACCCCAGACTTATCACTGGAACAAATAAGAAGGGGGGGGGGGCTCCTAAATTTAACAATATACTTTCAATATACAACTACCCATAACAATTTGTATCTATTTGTAACTCATGAATGTGATGCGTACTACCCACTTACACATAACACAGCTAATGAACGACTCGGCATTACTAAAGTAACCTTCAAATTAGATAATACAGTAACTGAACTAAATCATTAATTATACTCTAAAGCAATGGCTCTCAAACTATAGTCCGAGGTGGTTCGCACATGGGACTACAGGGGAATGAATGGTGTGCAGGACACAATCGTAATTTTTTTCTCCAAAAGTCCATTACTAGAAAGTTAATTGCTGCCCTTACAAAAGTACACCACCTAACCCTATCTTGAGCTAGTTCTATCCACTCCACCTCATTACATCCTATCTCTTTCAGCTCTATTCTAATGTTATCCTCCCATCTGCGTATAGGTCTTCCTATTGGGTTTGCCAGTCTATATCCTAAACGCGGTTCTACATTCTTCCATCCACGTTTAATGTTCTGCTTACCGTAGTCTGCCAGATTTAACTATCCTAAAAAGGTCTTGTGGTGAGAATAGGGTATGTATTTCCTTATTATGTAACCTCCTCTTTTCTCCAGTATCTTCATCTGTTTTTTGACATAAGATCTTTCTAAGCACCTTGTTTTTGAACAAATATATTCTCGTCAAGTTAGGTAATATACCATGTTTTACATCCAAAGAGAACCGATACAATTATTGTTTTGTATATTCTGAATTTTACATTCCTTGACAGCAGGGGATATGTCAACAACTCACTGACAAAGCATTAGGATGCATTTCCCGACTGTATTATTTTCCTACTCTCCACTCTAATATCATTGTTGCTAATTAAAACTGTCCATAAATATTTAAACTCATTTTAAATTTTTTAAATTGAAATATAGTTTTGGAAAGTTGTATCTTGGGCAGACAGACATGTTAATTTAAATATCTAATTTCAAATGTTTTTAATAAACTTATCACGTAAACAAACATTACAATATCGATAATATAAACCCAAAAGAGATTTGCCCTTTAAACTCCTTACCACCATCAAACCAGAATAGATTAGAACGACGCCTTAGTACATGTGCCCATCAATGCTTGTGTCATTATTACCTAACCAAGTGATAAACATAAATTATGATTTTTTTAAGGGTGAATCTGGATTTCGAATAACATACTGATTTAATCACAGCTATTTTGAGATATGAAAAAACTTACCATTGAAATTTTTTTTTGAAAAAAACTTGTATATGAAATATTTTTTTTATAAAACCAATTTATTTCCTAAATACAAGCAAAAAGTATTTTTTAAATGCGGACCTGGGAAATGGGGAGTTGAAAATGTACAGAATTAAAACACTCCATAAAATCAGCAATATCTTTAAATTAGAAACCCCAGAATGTGGGACCGGGAAATACTCTCGAAATTTACAAAACTAATGGTGAGATAGAAAACTGTAATTTGATATAGAATACAAAATAACCCTAGAAAGGAAAGAACACTAAAACCAAAGACTATCGGTTAGCGATTACGTAATTCACAATTGGAAATAAATTTAGCATCATATTTTCGGTGACAAAATAGTCAAAATATACATCTGCTGGCGTAGCGTGGTGAACCGTTATTATGTTTGTATTGTAATGTTCTATAACAGTTTTTTTTTAATTATTTGTTTATTTTTAGACCCATAATTCATTATAGATGTGCATGAACGTATTTTTAAAGTAACATGTCACTTCAAAAGGATGTTATTTATTGATGTTAAGGATAGATATTAAAGATGAGTTCAATAAACCCTTTCTACGGACAACGCAATTGGTGTACCGGTGAAGAAGTCTAAAATAACCTGGGGTTTCATAAAATTTGAGGTGAGTCGCAGGAATATTAAAGATTCATCAGATCTTCAAAATCCCACTAGGCAAACGTTTCCGGTAATAATCCCTGAAATGCTGTTTTTTTTAATGTGTTACACAATTCAGCAGACATTTAAAATTTGAAGACAAATGTGGAAAGTAATAACGAATATTTTCCAATATAATACTGTATTTACTCGCTTCGGTGGCCGCATGGTCTAACGCGCTACTCTCGCAGTAGACTAGACTGCCGATTAGGGGGACTTTTGGGCAGTGGCGGCTCGTAGCTAAAATTATTGGGGGTGGTGCTCCAGAAAATGTTTAGCTTTTGTTTTAAAATTGTGTGAAAGGAAAAAAACACGTATAAAAAGAAAATTTATTCAGGAATTTGATAAAATCTTAACAAAAAAACCCAAACATTTTGTACTTACTTTAACTTAAATTGCTACAGTTCAAGCTTGATCTATTCATTTAAAAATGAAATCAATTTTTCTTGTTTTAATTTGCGCAAAAAGTACAATAATTTTCTCCTTGATCTTTGGATGACAATTGAGGACATTTTTCTCCATTGAAAGTATTACAAGCGCATTTAGTCTGTTAAATAAAATAACCGAAAAAAAAAATGAATCAAATAGAATAGCTGGAAGCAGAATAATAATCTGATTCTACACTCTTCTACACTTTATCACATTCATGAATATTGTACACGGTTTTTAAGCACAACACACGCTGAGTTAATAAACACTTCCTTCCACCATCATGCCAGAGCCGGCACTGCGAGAGCAACAGTGCTCTCTTCACCTGGCAGTCCCACCTTCCTCCCCCCTCCTATGTGCGCATGCGCACAACAGTCAAACACCACGTCGCTGGCACTGTGAAGCGCACAGTTCCATACAAAGATTGTTGTATCTTTTTCATAAACTGGGGGATGACTACTGAACTACTGACATTAAGATTAAGGAATATATATAGTATTACAAAAAGAAAGAAAAAAGAAGACTAATTATGAAATAGCGGGTGCTGCATTTCCGCAGTGCCTATAAACGAGTCGCCACTGCTTTTGGGACATTCTGTATTTGATTTGTACTTAATATATTTTAAGCTTTGTGATGGGGGGGTGAGGAAAGCTCAGTTCTTCCCAGTGGTGTGTCGTGAAATGTTTCCAGGGTAGGCAACATTATTTTAAATTGTACGTGTGAATTGTTCACATCCCTCAGTAGAACACTCGTTAGTCAAATATTTAGGGGATTACATTCCCGTGTGAGGTGTGCAGAGCAGAGCGTATGTATGATCGATCAAATAGGACCCAAATGGGTGATAACATGTCACAGGTACAGTTTTAACAAGGTCTACTTCCCTTACAACATTCCTAGACACGCCACTGGTGCTCTCCTTGCTACACAGCCCACTCCCTAGGTGCACCCCTGTTAAAGCAAACACTTTTTGAGATACGAACGATTTCAACAGTTCATCTTCTTCTGTTTCAGGTCGAGCGTCATTATAACATGAGAAACTACAAGATGATGTGGGTATTTATGGTGCTGGCCGCTTTCCTTTTGGTTCTGCAGTATCATATGTCGGGTTTGTGGGTGGCCGGAGGGTCCAACGTGGTGGGGAACTCCTTCGGTGTTCTCGATATAAGCACCGACGACATCATACGTTCGGCCGCCGAGAAACTACATCTCGAGAACTTAATCTCGACGAACATCGACTACAAACTGATGGCAGATCTAGTGTTACAATTAGGTCGAGAGCTGGTGGCGCTGGGCTGCAGCGAAATGGCAGCCCTCTCTTGCACCGGCCCACCACTATCCCCACTTCTGCCACCACTTTACATCATCACACCGACATATCGGCGACCGGAACAAATCCCAGAGTTGACGAGGATGGCGCAAACTCTAATGCATGTTAAAAATGTGCATTGGCTTGTCATTGAGGATGCAAAGAATCAAACTCGGATGGTAACGGAGCTCTTAGAAAGAACTGGCATAACTTTCGATCATCTCATTGGTGAGTTTGATATGTTTGGTTCAGGGGTGTGGCGTGTTCCCAGGGTGATTCCGGGATAATCTCAATTTAACGTTGGTAACATTACGGTTCTCCTTGTGTTTATAAACGGAAACCACCACAATGCACATAATGTTCAATTAACGTTGAGAGTTGTCTACGAAACAACTTTTACGTTACGTTACGTGGAAGTAAGGCCGTAGTCAAGACAAAATTTCAAGGTGAAGTTTGGGAGACATGGCCCTTCAAATTCTATATAAAAATAAAAGTTACGAGTATTAAATGCCTTTAGAAGCTCTCCGGAGTTTAGGAAAGGATTAAATGCTAAGTGCTATACATTTGTTAACAGCTAGAAACTTACATAGTACCTGTTCCCACCAAGTGATACAATTTACATAAAGCACTGCTTAAATAAAGGTAGGCTATAATATATACGCACGCGCACTAGCACACACACACACACACACACACACACACACACACACAAGGTCTGATTTCCATAGGAAGAACAGTAGAATATTTCTGGAAAAGTTAGTAGATCACTATAATGAATCCCTACGTCAACACATATGTTTTGAAAGCCCATATGTAAAGTAGTTGTCACTTTTGATAAGCTAAGTTTTGAAAATAAGAAAAATTGTTACAATACAAATATAGAACTATTTTCAATTAAAAAATTTAATAATGCGAAAAAAATTGTTTCAAGAATGATTTTTTTTTCCTCATATAGGTATATTATTATTGAATGGTTAGACATTATAATATGTTGAATGTCTCTCTGATGGCTGTACATGTGACATACATACATACATATATAAATAATAAATAACTAATTTACAACCCAAGTCCACTCACAAAGAAAAAAGATAATCAAATAATTAAGTTAATAAAATTATAATTAGCTTAGGTAAGACTATTTGAAAATTTGTTTTTAATTCAAAATCTAAGCAATTGGATAAAATTCTGATAACAAAACTTTGTTTTTATTCATGATACTTTAAATTTTAATATATATGTAATCTTTTCCTACCACCATTATATTGTTTATTTGATTACTAACCTATCCATTTCTGTGGCTGCATGGTCTAAGGCGCTATTCTTGTAATAGACTAGAATGCCTATGACGGGGAGATCAGGGTTTGATCACGGTTGGGTGCACTGAAGGTGGTTTTCCTAAATTGTTTGCCATTCCACCACCACACATATGCGGGTGCACTTCCTCTATATTCAACCTTCCTCATTCCTAACACATTAAAGTAATTAGTGCAGAGGCGTATAAACCAAAGTGGTAGTAAGGCACAATGCTAAAAAAATACAGATAAAACTAAGCTACTGTTTGAAATTTTAATTTATTTATGCATTAACGGTTAGGTTAAGTTTTTGGTATGTACCGTGATAATAAAGTATTATTATATGCAGTAGTTAGTCTTTTTATTATTTTAAACAATCAACAAAGTTTACCATTTCAAGCATCAACACCATATGACTTAGGTTAGTTTTGATATGTAAATTGTTAATAATAAATAAATATAAATTATTACTATTTTAGTGTCATTAGGCTCTCCATATTCTTGTGACTGGGATGATGGTGGGAACAGATTGGGGACGAAAATTTAGAGATTACTGCAAACAACAAATTATTTGACTGGGTTGATAGTTTAAATATTTAGGAGCAATTTTAATCAGCAATAACGATATTAGGTTGTAAATTAGGAAAAGAATAGTCAGTAAAATCATGCTATTACTCGGTCACTAAGTTGTTGACATCTTGCCTACGGTCAAGGAATGTAAAAATCAGAATACAAAACAATAATTTTACTAGTTGTTCTCTAAGGGTAGGAAACATGGTCTCTTAATTTATATGATGAAAATAAAATAAAAAACAGGATATTCGAAAACAAGATGCTTAGGAAGATATTTCGGAATGGAGGAGGTTACATCATGATAAGTTACAAACCCTGTAATCATCGTAATACATTGTTAGGATAATCAACCCTCGTAGATTATGATGGGCAGGATATGCAGCGCGAATAGGAGATCCTAGAACCCCGTGAGAAGATACCATTGGAAAGACCTAGACACAGATGGGACGATAATATTATAATGTAACTGAAAGAGATAGGATATGAGGTGGATTGGATAGAACTATCTCAAAATAAGGATTGGGTGTAATGAGGTAGACTGAGTAGAACTATCTCGAGATAGCGATAGGGTGTAATGAGGTGGACTGAATAGAATTAGCTCAAGTTAGGGATAGGGTGCAATGAGGTAGACTGGATAGAACTAGCTCAAGATAGGGATAGGGTGAAATGAGGGGGGCTGGATAGAACTAGCTCAAGATAGGGATAGGATGTAATGAGGTGGACTGGATAGAACTAGCTCAAGAGAGGGATAGGGTGTAATGAGGTGGACTGAGTAGAACTATCTCGAGATAACGATAGGGTGTAATGAGGTGGACTGAATAGAACTAGCTCAAGAAAGGGATAGGGTGAAATGAGGGGACTGGATAGAACAAGCTCAAGATAGAGATACGGTGTAATGAGGTGGACTGAATAGAACCATCTCAAGTAGTGGCGTATTCTGAGAAAAATTAATAGGTATGCTGTACTCTGAAAGTTGCAACGGATATTTAGGGGTTGAGGACCCTCAACCATCGTTGTCCAAGAACGTCAAGGGAAATATTTAAAGATGTGATCATATAGAACAGTGGTTCTCGAACATTTATTATTTCCCTTTAACTGTATGCTATCTTAGGAAATTTTGAGCCCCCCCCTTCCCCCTCCCATATTCTCTCTTCTTTTATTTATCCATAACAGTTATTACCATCCACTCAAAATGTAATAAAAGTAACTCCATGGAGTCAGCCCTCATTCAGGCTATACCTACCGAGTGGCTACCAAACTGTTTAGCGAATTAGTGCCAACTCTTGCGGATAGAGGGTGTCATGTGGTCAGCACAACGATGACTCCAGCCAATAAGCTCAGCTTTCTATACCGGAGCCACTACTACTTTATTCGAGTAGCTCCTTATTTATCCACCCTAGGCTGAATCGAACCGGTTCCCAGAAAATCTGGAAAATCTGGATGCGCTGGGAATCAAACCCGGGGTCTCTGGGTCCATAGCCAGTAACCTATGACCACTAGACCACATAGGCAGTCCTCAAATTGTAATGATATCTACATGGTTAGAAATTTAAGTAAATATTAATGCTGGGGCTAAGAATGGTATGGGTACCTTTCTGAATGCATTAGAGAGACAGATCCTATTCAATTAGCCCAGTGTAATTAAAAGCACACATTTAGCAATACTCAAAGCAAACAATCATAATAAGAGTAAAATAAAGTGATACATCGATCAAGCGACCATTAGATCTTGGTGAGAGGGAATCAGGTGGATTGTCCATCTCACATTGCAATTAAAACTATTTCTTAAAACCTAACTTATCTCACACAATGCTGCTTGGAAACAAACGAGTCTCCCAACTTGAGAATTTATGCTCCAGAAGCTATTTAGATGCGTAAACTCTGACTAACATAGGGGATATTATTTCGGACTATTAATCCTCTATCGCTACGTCATTGATTTATTGCTAAGATATTTACACATATCTTTTGCTGTAAGCAGTGGTGCACCCAGGGGGGCGAGGGGCAAACAGGGTATTTAACCCCCTGTCCCCTCTTTCCCCAACACCACAAATAATGTTAATAGAAATTTAAATAATATTAAGTATAACTAAAATATTTAGCATTGACGATGTGTCGAATGTATATACAACATTTTAAGACCCGGCTTCAAAAGGTTTACCATTACACACAAAATTAACAATTGAAAAAGCATTTAATATCTATAAATGTTTTCGGCCTTTAGAGCTTAGGAGGCTGTGCAACCACAAACCCGCTCTCTCCATCAAAATTTCATTCTTGCTACAGCCTTGATTGAACGCCTCCCCCCAAAGTAAATGGCCACTGGTTAAGTAAATTATATGAAAATATATTTTATTTTACTTTTTCCTCCTAAAACATCTTGAAATGGTGGAATCACACTCCTGACTTTTGGGATTCCTTGATGTAAAATTATGAAAAATCACAATGACTAATAAGTCATTAATGTAAAACAAAAACTAAAAGAACACCATTAATACTCCAGGATCCTTTCTACTAAAGAAAAACAAGAATTACCGTCAAGTACGGCTAAAGTAGTTTCGTCATCCGCCACCGCCTCCCTTTCTTCACTGTATCAGTGTTAAATGCCTAAATTTGAAAGAATGGTTAAATGTGTTTGCCACATACATGATAATACATGTGACTAGAGTGCCGAAACATAGCTCAATGTATTTAATTAGTGTATAATTTAAAGCTTGTTACATATACTATTATTTTACAACTACTTATATATTTATTTTATGTATTTTTACTTAAACTATACTAAATTAGTTCAATAAATAAACATTGTGATCTTGAATCTTTTTTCAATAGTTGGCCCAATGCTTAGCTTGCTTCACAGGAACAGCATGACCCGGGGTGTAAAAAGTGAGCTCATTGGCCACTTAATTATGGGCGAGCGGAAAGGAATGTGTTGCCACCTCCTAGACATTGAGCAAGGTCATTAGAGCCTCCCTAGCTTGCCGTTCGTTTTTCAAGTTGCAAGCCCTTGGTTTCCTATTGTGCTAAGTAGAACCTTTTGGAAGAAGAATTACTTAAAACACAGTATTCTTGGAATATGAACCAATATTTGTTTTAAAATTAATAATTCATTACATGTATATTTATTAACAATTTAAACATTTAGTGTTTACACAGTTCACACAGACAGCATTGAATTAAACAAAAAACTAGCCCATATGATTGTGGGTATGCGGCGCAGGACTAGCAGACCCAGAGAATACGCCACTGATCTCAAGATATGGATAGGGTGTAATATGGTGGATTGGATAGAACTAGTTCAAAATAGGGATAGGGTGTAATGATATGAACTGGATATAACTAGCTCAAGGTAGGAATATGATCTAATGAGAGGGACAGGATAGAACTAGATCAAGCTAGGGATAGGTGGAGTATTTTTGTAAGTGTGGCAACAAACTTTCAAGTTCCTAATGTCAAATAGTAAGTAACATGCCATTTAAAATTCATTTTACTAATGTATTAACAAAACACTAAGATTGTGATCACATGTGCACTTTTGAAACATCACAAGGGTTGAGATAGAAAAAAAAATTGCTTGGTTCCCTTCATTATTGTATTAATAGACTAACTTAATAAAGTTAACCAATAGGTTTCAGTTACTATATGTATTTGAAATCAACCTTTGGTTTATCCTATTTTACGTAATTTCTTCCAAATACATTTTGAGGTTAATCTGCAGCTTTTGAGTGAATCCGTCATTTTAGATTTCCTTATTCTCTATTGATATTTAAAATGTAAGTGCCTATACAATTGATTAAAATGTTTTATTTTAAAATTAATATTGTTAACTTTGTGTATTAAATTTGAAGGCATCAATACAGCATCTATAAATTTTATCAGAAATGAATATTTATATAATAAATATACATACTTCTTTTTAAGAGAAGTAAATTTGTACAACATTTTAGAAAACATTCTAAAATAATCTTACTTAAGGAGTGTTGATAGATTAAAACTAAAGACTTAGATAGTTATTGATAAAAAGATTAATGAGAAAGAAAAAGCTAAAAAGTTAAATTAATGGAAAGTGAAATTAATGCGTTAAAATCATTTAATTTTAATAAGAATCTTAGGTTGAATAAAAACATATAAAATAATATGAGTCAAAGGGGGCTAGTAAAATGAATTAAAAATATATGGTTGACAATATTTATAAATAAACCTGCAAGTCAAGAATCTAAACAAAACAATAAGTGTAATATGGTCATAACAAATAGAATGGCTTAATTAAAAATAATAAGCTAAGTATAAACAATTAACACAGTTTAAAAAAAAGGAGTTAAATATAAAGTAGAATAAGAGCATAAGTAAAATAATTATATGAAATATAACGTGATTGAAAAACTTAGTTACGAGATGGTCAAACAGAATAAATTGTTATAAGTGGAACAAAGTAACAGAATAATAAAGTGAAAGTTACAATTCAAATCATTAAATACAGTGAGATCGAGTAGTTAAAAAAGTTAAATAGGGTGATATGATATACTGAGAAATAACAATTATTTGAAATAAGGTGACAGATTACATAAACATTAAAATAAGTTAAATGGAGGGGTAAAATCGATTACACCAGTTAAAATAAAAGTGGAGGAGATAAGATAAACTAATATAGTGTGGGCTACATTGATTAGAAACCTTATTTAATTTAAGATATTATACAGAATTATATAACCATGTATCTAAGTCTTTTTTGGAAGAATTGACGTCCCTTACTCCTTTTAACAGTGTTCCTGTGTTGATGATGGTTACAGGAACTCTAATTTTCCGACATGTTTCGGTGCTAAATCAGCGCACCATAATCATGGAG